>CALSBZ010004422.1:381741-395026 GCA_943591055.1 Gobionotothen gibberifrons
TGTGTTCAGACTAGCAGCTTGTGCTAATAACATTATAGTGGAGAGGTCTACCCACAGGAGTTTGTTATTGAACTTGGCAGTATTGTGAAATAAGTGTTTTGAAAATGTAGGAATGTCAAGCTGCAGGGTGCTCAACTGAACCACATGTTCATCAAAACCTAAAGAAACATTAAAAGAGCTGAGCAACATCCTAATCATCTAGGAATATGACTTGACTTATTGGCACACTGTACGAAGCGTCTCCAATCATTGGCTCTCACAGATAAACTAGAGAATGTTTTCAGAGCAAAGGCCACACGCACGCTTCCCTCTACTGTGCAAGTCCACCATGAATCTAGATTCAAATACAGATAAGATCAAGTTAAAAGACAGAGCCAGAAGAGTAGGCCAGTCAAAGCCCTCATGCAAATGTAAAAGACAATGGTGCTGGAGAAAGCTGTAGCTGGGGGCTGTTCATGGTTAAGGCCATGTCCCCTATTGTTGTATGTGTTTATCTGTTTGTTTTGATTCAGTTTGTCCCTCTGTTCTTTGAGCGCAGGCAGCGTGTGTTGTTATCTGTGACATTGTGGTCTCTTCTGTCCGTCTCCACAGTTATGACATGGTTCACTACGGTCACTCCAACCAGCTGCGGCAGGCCAAAGCCATGGGAGACTACCTCATAGTCGGAGTGCACACAGATGGTAAGTCTGTCACACACATGCACACATTCTGACATGGATCGCTGTTAAAGGGGCCCTATTGTGCTTTTGGGGGTTTTCCCTTTCCTGTAGTGTTATATACAGGGGTGCACATAACTGGTACGCAGGTATGCCTGCGCGGCAACAATCTGAAATGCGTACCGTCTCTTCTGTCACAAAGCGCATTTGCGTACCGACGTACTTGTGAAGCTTTTCCAGAAGGCGGTCTCCATATGCACAGACAGGGCTGCTGTTAACGTCGGTCTGTACAACGGAATTGTGCCAAAACTACGCCAACCGGCTGCGGAGGGAGACTCCCCCCCTTCACTGGAGAACTGCGCTGAAACAGCTGATCACAACGGTCACGCTCTGTGGTCACGGAGTATGCCACCAACAGTTATGTGCACCCCTGGTTATATAGGTTCTTGTGCATGTAAATGGTCTGCAAAGGCTAAAACCCCAAAGTTCCCTCCAGAGGGAGTTTCTCTCCCACACACTCCCGTCCCCCCTTTCTGAAATGCCTCCTTTGTTTACGTCTGTAACATAATGACATCACAATGTACCACTTGAGCTTCTATTGGCTAGCACTCCAACACACTGTAAAGGATATCTCTAAGCTGTTGACCAATCACAACAGAGCCGGCCAGCTAGCCAATCAGAGCAGACTGGGCTCTGGTTTCAGACAGAGGGTGAAAAGAGGGGCTGCAGCACAGGCAGTATGAGAACTATAAAGAGCTTTTTGAACATTAAAGCATGGAGACATGTCCCAGTAGAGACACTACATACAAAAATAAATCTTAAAAAGGATGATCTGTATAATCCTTGCTGTGATAAACTGTTATTACTGACTGACTTGTATGGTACTATACAATAAAGTTATTTCTAATCAAATAAAAACAACACAACTCTGTCAGCTGAAAAGACAACCTGGATAAGAATCGTAGAAACATCTGAGACTTTAGACTTGTTATTACTTTTAAGATGCTGAATAGTTAGTCAAGTGTTAATGTTTACATGTATAGGGTCCCTTGTGTAATATAGACTGATGCCAGATACAGATGTTCATATGGCTGCAGTCTTAATGATCTGATTACATTGCAGGAACTAAATTGGTATAAATCAAGATGTGCACTTCAGATACACATTAGACAACAAGTCAAAGCCAGCAAGAATAACAACAGCAGGTAAATGGAAAATAAGCAAAAAGATATAAGGAAAATATGAATTAAGATCAACCTGAGGATAAATTCAGTCTTTCACTATGGTGTTATTTTATAATTACACACATAGGCCCGAAATACACACACAACTGGACCTTTAACATGCACTAATGGAGATGGGGTTTGTCTCCTAGCATCTAGCCGGTAAAAAGTTGCTGTTTCTTTGGTGAAACATTTCGAGAGCTCTGATGCTCATTTTTCAGCATGACGATGCACATTATTAAGTTATTTTCTTTATTTGCAACGATCACTGCTTTGTTCATCTAAAAGCACATTTAATTACATGAAATAACACATATTTTTACTAACAAGAAATGACATACATTTAATTGATAATATAATATGTTTTGGGGGAAATGGACTTATTACTCATTAATAAGACCATTTCATGTCAGATTGGACTGAGTGTAACAGTTGTATGACACGTTTTGAAAGGCCACACAACTCACAATCACTATTGGCGGTATATAAAAGGACAAAATAGGATTTGGAGGAGTAAGGCTAAATACAATTCAGATACAACTAAACTCAAATCTAATTAATCAAAGTTACATTGCAGCTTTTAAAAAACGCTGTGTCCATTTTGTCTGGGTTTAGTTTCACACATTTCAGAATGTGTTTATAACCTCAGCCTTACTATGAGGCAGTGGACTGAGAGGACCTCACCCATAACTGTGCCATAGGAACTGCTAACAGATGCTAACAGAACTGTTTTAGCCTTTGTTTAAAATAACTGAGTTGTAGTAGATCTGTTCCAGATATGTGGTGCATAAACAGTGAACGCTGCAGCTCCTTGTTTAGTTGGTTCCTCTGGGGACTGTAAGCTGACCTGTCCCTGATGATATGAAGAGTCTGGATGCTCCTCGGCACAGCAGCAGATCTGTTATACATTGTAGTTGAGTGTGTTAAATGCAGCACCTAGCGATTAGGACTACAGAGTAGGGCTGCTCATTTGACTAGAATGTTATCAAAGTTGCAAAATTTAAATTGCAGGAAGCAGCCTATTTGCTTAAGGCGTATTAAGTGTTAAACACCATTTTGGATGAAGTATTGTGGAGCTGCAGAGTCATCCATCTTCTGCAGACCTAACAAAACATTTATGTTCGGCACAGATCCTCTCTAGTAAAGAGAATAATGGTCAATCCTTCTAATAGGTTGAATCAGCAACGCAAGACAATGAACGTATTTTCAGTTAGTTATTTTTGTCCATATATGCAGTCCTAATTGAGAGTCAATACATATGAATTTCATTTGTTAAAACGGTATTTCCCCCCATGCCCTCTCACAGCTGAGATTTCAAAGCACAAGGGTCCTCCGGTCTTCACTCAGGAAGAACGCTACAAGATGGTACGGGCCATCAAGTGGGTGGATGAGATCGTAGAAGGAGCGCCCTACGTCACCACGCTGGAGACCCTCGACAAGTACAACTGTGACTCCTGTGTGCACGGAGGTGAGCCGTCTTAGTGCTAATAGTCCCACTCAGTGATGTGATGAAGCTTCTACATGTGATGACTAATATCTATGTTTATGTGTTACAGATGACATAACGCTGACGGTAGACGGTAAGGACACGTATGCAGAGGTGAAGCGTTTAGGCCGCTACCGGGAATGTAGACGCACACAGGGGGTCTCCACCACAGACCTGGTGGGGCGGATGCTTCTCATGACCAAAACCCATCACAGCAACATGGTGAGTAAAGCTGCGTTTGAACCTAACATCAAGGTTATAAGTTCATGTTCATAACCAGTTGTTGTGTTTACATTCTTTGTTTTACTTTTAAATATAGTGTGATTGCGATTCATGCATGTGTTTATTTTGGCGCATGGTTACATTTATAAAGGTCAACTATGGTGGCTGTGAGTGTAAGCTGCGTAGCTACTCTATAACAGTGGTTCTCAACTGGTGGGACCCGTTTCGAGTGGGTCGCAGATGTGTGAGTGAAGAAAAAAAATGTAAAAAAGACAAACTTTTATTTTGAAGGCCCGATTTTCTAACTCTGTGATGCAGTAGGGCGTAGGCGTTGGACTGGAAGTACTGGAGACCATGGCCGTTTTTCAATCTCGAGGAAACTGGCTTCCAAGCCAATATTTCAAGGATGCTACGTCATCGAGTGCCGCCGAAGGACTGTTCCAATCTCCAGCATACTTGGAATTCCACTGAGGCCGCGTCCTTGGTTTGGGGGTAATTTCGAGGCTGCACATGGGTAGACTTCGCGTCCTTAAAATCCCCACAATGCTTTGCGCACGGACCAATTTCCCCAAATCTGTCGCGGAAAATGTAAGGCGGGGCCTCTCATATGACGCACACCTGCACACTTGCTCGCCTGTTCCACTCTTCGTTTTCCGAATGCCAGGAAGGATTCTTGCCTCGCTTCTGAAGGAAGTGACTCGGAAGACATGTGCTACCAAGCAAGCATCCTCGCGATTGAGAAACGGCCCATAAACGGTTTTGAAAACTTCTGTCACGTAGTGATCATCATCTCAATAAAACATCTTTGCTGATGTTTTTTTGAGTCTTCTGGCCAATCAGAATCAAGATTGTTGCCGGAAGTCCCCACGGAGAATAACTTTGATGTAGAACTGTTCTTTATACATCCATGGGTACAACTTCAGATAGAAATGAACACATAATGAAATATGACCCCTGGTTTGATGATTGACAGGTCACAGAACAATGGGAGCTATCTACCCTTACCCACAATTTAAAGTAAGTCACACAGACTCTCTCCTCTTTGCTCTTCTCTCTGTGTGGAACAGCAAGTTCAGCTGTCAGAACAAAGTGAAAAACAAACAATAGCATAAAATATTATTAATATGTCGGGTAGTAATACATTTATTTATTTTCTTCTCAGAGTGTACCAGAATGCGTAGTTTATATGTTAGTATTTCTAAAAATCTCCTGGGGGAGAATCCCCCAAGACCCCCCTTCTGGGGTTGGGTTTTCAGCATGTGTGCCTTTTTATGTTATACAGTTCAGCTTTGATTCCATCATCTCATTAAACCTTTTTTAAAGCATACTTTAATTCTGTGAAGGGATATAAGGGATATATGCACTGTACTTCACTTTTACTAATATTGTATGCTGCAAAGCGTATATTACAGCACGATCTTTTGTTGAATAGAGTGGTTCAAAATGTCGGGTCGCGATCTATTGACAAAGGAAAAAGTGGGTCCCGAGGCCTGACCAGTTGAGAACCACTGCTCTATAACACCCTTAACACACAACTATAAACCTTGTTAAGTGTGTGTTTGAAGATATGCTCATTACTTATTAACATGTTAGTGTATGAGCAATGGCTTGTTTGTTTGTTTTGGTGTCACATCTCTTCCTCTTTAATGTTTTCTGCAGGATAACCCAGATTACCTGCAGGATAACCCAGATTACCTGCAGCACACAGACAACTTTGGGAAAGTGAGTAGCATGGGTTGATTTGAGTCAAACCTCATCATGTAAACACATGTTTTGTACAATGGATATCTGTTAGTGTTTTTTCTAAAAATGAGACACCACCTAGAGTTTGTTTATTTCCCCAGTGAAACACTTCTCTTTTGTTTTAGGGTCCTAAAGGCCACAGTCCCTGGACAGGAGTGTCTCAGTTCCTCCAGACATCCCAGAAGATCATCCAGTTTGCCTCAGGAAAGGAGCCTCAGCCCGGAGACACCATCATCTACGTGGCCGGGGCATTCGACCTCTTCCGTATCCTTATTCTGCAGAAATGTCAATAATGGAAGAAATGATATCTATGGTGCATGTTGTTGTTTCCTTGACCACACTTTCCTTGCAGACATTGGTCATGTTGACTTCTTAGAGATGGTCTATAAGCAGGCAGAGAGGCCCTACGTCATCGTGGGTCTGCACTTTGACCAGGTACACACACATATCTCAGAGAAGCGTTCACAAGATAAATCCCACCATGCTGGGACAGTAGTTTACAAACATTCGGATCAAACTAATGAAAGATTGTCTTCCCTCTCTTCAGGAGGTGAATCGGTACAAGGGGAAGAACTATCCAATCATGAACATCCATGAGAGGACGCTGAGTGTCCTGGCCTGTCGGGTGAGTTCACAAACACACACACATAAGCAAAGCCCTGTTAATGTTCATCACAGCGGGATGTATTTCCAGCCTGAATACCCACAGTGCAGCAGGCTGGACTTGGCTCTGCTCCCTCCATTCCTGCTGGTCAGCTATCAGCCTGGAACAAAGCGTCTCTGTGCCCCCAGCTGCACTCTGTGTGTTTGTGCTCAATTTAAACCAACTTATGAGAACAGAGAACAGTGCACAGAACAAATACGTAACGCAATCCTAACACCGCCACATTGCCGTGCTCTGCCATCAGTTCTACTCAGTGCCAGATGACGCAGTCCCAATTGAAGCAGTGAACTGTAAAAGCACCTTTGCCCCTTGAGCTGTGTCGCATCCACAGCACGCTCGTCTGTTTAACTTTGACGTTGAAATGCCCTGACTGATGTTAGGCAGTGGAATGAAAGAAAACATGACTTTGTTGTTTTGAATCTGTCTCTTTCCTCTCTACAGTACGTCTCGGAGGTGGTGATTGGTGCTCCCTATGCAGTGGGCAAAGATCTGCTGGATCACTTTAGGGTAAAATGCCTTTTAAAGATTTTATTTTTTTTCCAGATTATTTATTTAACCAGGATGGCACCTTTTTATTTAATAAATCAAGAGAGTCTTAGCCAGAAGATTGAATATTTTACACAAACGTTAACTGTTAAGCCCCAAGGACCCCCTCGGCGGGTCCTTTTTTTTTCACGACACTGTGTCTCAGGGCATCTTAATATTTAAGAACCTATTAATGTGTTATACCAGATTAACGGGAATAATCTCAGCTAACTGACGATACAAACCATTTTTACCAAAACAAAACACAAGTCTCATAAGAAGCATCTAAATGACCCCTGAGCGAAAAATGCTAACGCACTTTGGCACAGAACTCAAGATAAAGATACCCTTATTACTTATCGTAGCTGCACATACAAGATATCCGATTAAAGCTGAGGTTCCACAGATTATTTAGGTATATATATATCATTACTGAGTGATCCGAACTCGCGACAGGGGAAGCAAACACAGACATCACAACACGTACCTTTACGGAGCTTTTACGGGAGATCGTCTCACTGTAGCTGTCAATCTGATCAAAAGACTTGTTCAATGGCATTAAAATGAGAAAAAACGCGGCTGAATCGGTTAATCCATAGGTTGATAATGTGGCTGTAGTTTTGAAAAAATTATTTATAATCCATAATTCAATTTTTATGTAAATCGGAGAGTAAAAGTTAGCTGCTAATGGTAGCCACCAGAGTTATCGCAGCTTCCGGTTTTGGCTATGCGGCAGTCTCACACACACACATTACCAAATAAGAAGTATGTGGGAGTTCCCCTCGATTCCATTGGCACTGACGGTTAGAAAGAGATGTCAATCAGCAAAATCGAGCAAGGGGGGCCAGAGATATGGAAAATCCACCCAAATGACCCCAGTAGTTTTTTTTGTGCTAAAACTGTCTAAAAAGGTCACATTTCTCTTGTTTTGCATCAATCTTGATACAGGGTACTTATTATATGTTGTACTTTGGATTCCTAAAGCTTTTAGTCTACCATCCCATCATTCAAGGGTGGTTTTCACTATAAGTAATTTTTTTTTTTGGACGGACACAATAATTTACATTTTTTTACTTTCTTCACTCTGAATTTACTTTAAAATAAAAACATCTATATTGATTCTGACACTTCTACATCCAACTCACAGATGTAACCTTGCTTTGAGAAAAAAAGATTATAAATGTAACCCTTTTAGAAGGGAAGATATGGTCATTTGTTCTGGGAATGTCATTTTCGAGCCTGAGACCTGAAAAACAGGCTCGGTGCTTAACAGGTTAAGACATGTCAGAAATGTCTTCTGGCAACAAAGGTAAAAACAAAATGTGTTCCTAAAGTAAAAACACTTTTTTAATAAGTTATGTTATGTAAGGTAAGGTACGTTTATTTATATAGCACATTTCAGACGCAGAGGCAATTCAAAGTGCTTTACATGATCATTAACACATGATAGTAGAACAGAGAGGAACACAATAAATAAACATAATGGAATAACAGTTTCATAAAAACAATGCATTAATGAGATATAAAATAGTTTAAAAACGACATTGTAAATACGGTAAGTGCTAAAACAAGTTAAAAGGCTTCTGGGTAAGCAGCTGTAAAAAGTAGTGTTTTTAGCCTGGACTTAAAATAACTCAGCGTTGGTGAAGACCTCAGGTTTTCTGGAAGTTTATTCCATTTGTGGGGAGCATCAAAACTAAAAGCAGCTTCGGCGTGTTTGGTTCTCAGCCGGGGAACAATGAGCAAGCCCGCCCCCGATGATCTCAGAGCTCTGGGGGGCTCGTAACAGCATGTCAGACATATATTGGGGTCCCAAACCATTTAATGCTTTATAAGTTAACAATATAATTTTTAAATCGATTCTGTAAGCTACAGGTAGCCAGTGCAGAGACCTGAGTACTGGAGTGATGTGTTCTGCTCTTTTTGTTTTGGTCAGGACTCTGGCAGCGGCGTTCTGGATTAGTTGTAATTTACTAACCGATTTTTTACAGAGACCTGTAAATACACTATTACATGTATTAAAAAGGATAGTGTTCCATTGGGGTGTCATCGAAACGTTAGAAGTTACCCTACTGCGTAGTCGTGTGTCTGCACTGTTACATTTTAAGAAGTCAATTTTTTTATAAACAGGTTAAAGATTTTCAAAAGTCTTGGACAGTGTGGTGCATAAAAATAGATCACTATTTTGCTTTATGCTTTTAAAAGGTTCTCCCTAAGATCATTTTGTGTTGATTTATATATTAGAAAAAGCCCAGTACTTAACTGTGTGGCACCCTCTTGTGGACATATTGAATATGAGAAGAAAACCCATCATCTTGAACGCATTAAGACCTGTCAGATACCCTCTAGGTCAGGGTTCTCACATTTTTCAGGCAAAGCATCCCTTAGCTGAAAGAGAGATGGAGCGGGCAAACCCCCGCCCATGTAGAGAACGGAGTTGCGTGTTAAACTGGACCATACGTAGGACATGTATAAACATACCTTTTTATGGTGCATACAATACTAAGCTATTCAAATACAAATTATAATACAAATATAACTAGCTTGCTGTTATAGATATGTAGCACAAAAGGGATTTAATGCAATTTATCATTTTAAACATTTTAATTCTTTAAACTCTAATAATAAATAAATAAAAACAATATTTGTCAAAATATTATCAAAGAATAATTTGGCGGCCCCCCTGCAGTAACTGATTTGCTCATTCTGTTGTTGACACACACTACTTGTACACTGTTCGTACCTAAAGTGCCCCTGACAAGAGTCTACTTGTGAAAATGTGTGACTATAAATCAAAATGATTCACCAGTTCACGTGTAAAGTTTCCTCTCTCTCCAGTTTCCTTCCTAGTCTGCACATGATATGGGGTTTAACCAGGTGTGTGTGTGTGTACCTGTGCAGGTGGACCTGGTGTGTCATGGCAAGACGGAGGTGTTTCCTGACAAGGACACGTCAGACCCCTACGCCGTGAGTACGGGCTCCTGTTGTCTCTGATCAAAGTGCAGCACCCCCTGCCACTGTACTGCATTTATATTTGATATGTGTATATCGTTGAGAATATTTCAAGCTCAAAACATGTCCTGGCTTCCAGTCTGATTCACACTGAGGCATGTTTTGCTCATATAAGCATAGGAAAGGAACTCCTTACATTCCCTAACAGCAATCCAATTTTCCTAATGTCCAATGTGGCTTTGCCTTTTAAATTGTGTGGTGATGGCAGCCAGGCATGTGTCCTCAAAACAGCCCCACGAGGAGCTACCTAATTGGTTAGAATGATGTGTGTTATTGCTACATTCAGGTTGTTATTAAGTTAAAGTGTAGGCCTCATTACTCAGGACATTTTTGGGAATATCTGGAGCATGGCCTTTTTTTAGTTATATCACTATGTGTGTTGTGCCCTTAGGAGCCTAAGAAGAGGGGGGTCTTCAGGGCAGTCGACAGCGCGAACAATCTCACCACTGATGACATCGTCCAGAGAATAATTGCAAACAGGTCAGTGACTCCTCATGAACTCAACTGGCGTCTCCTCATCACCTTTATCTGCGTCCGATTTATCGCTGTAGAGATGATTATGAATCTTTTTCTTGTGTCGTCAGGCTGCAGTTTGAAGCCAGGAACCAGAAGAAGGAGGCCAAGGAGATGGCAGTGATCGAGGCGATGAACAGGAAAGAGCAGGATCAGAGTGAAGGTGCAGCCCAGCCCGCTCACTAGTTGGCACCTCAGACCTGCTTCTGTGTGTGGTTCACTCGTCGCGGTACACTCAGCTTTAAGACTCAACTGACCCAGGGAGCACAGCCACTGGGTGAAGAATCCTGCATTAAATATCTGTTGTGGCAGTGTGTCGTGCACGCTGCTGAGTTAGCTCCTCTCAACCTTCTTCTATTACAGACTTCTCCAGCCTAATGCGATTAAAATAGATCTGCCTCGACAAGAAATCAAAGAATCCAAACTAACCTTCAAAATCTATTTTAACCTCTCGTCCTCCACAGAGAACGTTTTTGTTTGTCTTCTTCTGTCATGTTTTGTCTTTGTCCATGAATTCACACACTGTGTTCCTGTAAAGGTGTATAAGTGATATGTTGGGTTTGTAATAAGCCATAACTTAAATGTTTTTAGATTTTAAACCATGTTTGTTTTAAAGATCGGTCTTAGAAGTGGCATCTTTTACATTGAATGTAGTAAAAAAAAAAAAATGTATACACTGGGTACAAAAAGATATATTTAGAAGTCACTATGTTTTTGTCCATACTGAACATTATTTCAATGTCGAATTATCCGTGGAGCAGTCTTTTTAATTTCAATTGTGGATTTAACTACCTGACTTTGCACCCAGCTAGTGTGTGTGTGTGTGTTTTTATGTTTGAGCGATTGAGTGGAGTGAAGTTAGTGAGTGAGCGTTTGCACTGTAACTGACAGTAATGTCGTGCCTCATTCCTAACGGTATAACTAATTTAAGATCTGTGAATTGCACCAAAAATGTCAACTCTGTCTCGAAAAAATGTTCTGCAAATCTATTATGTTTTCTCGTCTTTCACCAGAGAATCCAATAACTCACATTTGGACCTAGTCTCACTTTCAAACTGCTTCTGTAGAAGTTTACAGTCTTTTGATTTTCCTGTTATTATGGGGCATATTACTCTGAGGTGAATTGTCAAAGGTGCGAGACAATTTGTGTTTTATAAATATGTTTCTAAATATCAATCACTAAATTGCAACTTGTAAATGTCCCTTTTAATAAATAAATTGGAAATATTGTCATGTGTGTTTGACTGCATGTGTGTAGGGCTGTGCAGCAGAGATCTTTGTTGGATCAGCACATCGTCACAGATCACTGACTCTGTGAAATGAGGACACAGCCGTTCAAAAGCTGCTAAATCCTCCTGTCCCGTCCCGGTCACGCTGCTCTCAGACTTGAACAAAAACTGCTAACCCGTCACCTCATTACAAACACAAAGGGCCTTTAATCCCCCGGCCTGAGCAGCGCCCCCGAGGAGCTTCAGCAGGAAGGATCCTATCCCTCAGCCGAGAGACATCCAGATCTCACTATCTCATTTGGTCTAAGCTGTTTTTGTATTGAGGCCTATTGTAGTTAATGGAGTAGCAATTACAAGTATTTATTTTACACCAAGAAGACCCAATGGTCATTTAGCTGTCAGACTTCAGAAAGAAAAACATGTAATTACAAATTATAAATGTATTTTTGTAAGTGCAGTGGCTCTAGAAGACAGGAAGTATTCCCAAAAAAGATACAAAGGATAATAAGGAAATAGTTTCTTACCAAAAATGTGGTTTTAACTTCTCTCAAATTCATGTTTCTTTTCTCCTGACCTTTTCTCCACACCTCTAAAATCATAGAACAAATACACAACACCCACCACAGGTAATTTTTATTTCATATAACATCTTCTCAGGACTGTGTTTTGTTGCATGTTCAAACAGGTTCATGCTTATCAGTGTGTTTGGTGACATCACACACTGTAAATCCCGCCATAAATGCACACCTGTAACCTGAGCAGGTGTAATCGGCCATCATGATTGACAACACGTAGGTCATACTGTATATGATAATGTGCACATTGAGAATATGTTATGTGTGTCAAAGAAAGTCACTTTTAACTACGAACAATGTTATTTGTTGAATGTTTTCAGTTACTTTCCATACTTTTAGTTAGTTAGTTTTCTCCTCATGCACAGGTGAAGTTGGCCACTCAGCAGTTTTGTCCCGGCACGTCACTTCCCAGGGAAGTCCGAAAAGTTTTCCATCTGTGCGGCGGTGCGGGAGGAGGAGGCTCTCTGAGGAGAAACTGGGGTGTCTGCCAAGGCGGTAGGGCAGATTTGAAGCGCAGTGACATGACACAGCGGTGTTTTCACGGCTCGGGACTGAAAAACCTCCCACCCAGAACATTCTGCCACTGGCACGGAACTTGGAGCGATGCTTAAAATCACTTTCGCCGGACGGTTTGAGCCCCAACTCTAGCTTCGAGTTTTGAGGATGTTTCGGAGATGGCCTGAACTTTTCTTCCTTCCCAGAGTTAACAGTCACCCTGCAGTTTACTCGGAGCATGCAGCCTTTAGAAACACACTCCGGTAGCTCGGTTCTGGACTCCCTGCTTTTGTTTTTCCTCTCAGGCCGGGGGAGGAGATGAGTTTCTCAGGATGGGACTGTGCCTCGGTACCGAAGTCACAGAGGAGCAGAAGAAGGCGAGGATACTCAGTGCTAAGATAGACAGAGAGCTGTACGAGGGCGCCAAGCGGGAGATGAATGTGGTTAAAATCCTGCTACTAGGTGAGGCTGCACACCCTGATCATAAGAACTCACCTGAGACATAAGGTGAAGGGCTAAAACCCGCATTTGGAATCCATCACGGGATATCCTTTCAGTGATTGGCATGATTAAAAAAACAAAACAATTTCCATGTTGAAAGTGATACTAAAGTTTAATTATTAATTATGGTTCCTCAGGAGCCACTTTTCTATTTAAACCAATACAGATTCCATGTTTAAAACGGACCACATTTGATTACAAAAAGATAAATGATAGTAAATGCAACTTTATTTGGATTTATCTCTATTAAAAAAAGAAAGTAAACACAGTTAACCCATTATTTTCAACCTCCTCCAGGGGCAGCAGAAAGCGGTAAAAGCACTTTGGTGAAACAGATGAAGATCATCCACAGTAATGGATTCACCAAGCAAGAGCTCATCAGCTTCAAGGTTGGACACACACACACACACACACACACACACACACACACACACACACACA
>CALSBZ010004422.1:402880-414268 GCA_943591055.1 Gobionotothen gibberifrons
AGTGACCAAAAATACTAACCAGCTTCTTTTTTTAATACATTGGTGTCTAGTCAAAATGTACCCAAACAAAAAATGACCTCTGTCTCTTAAACTCAGAAAGGTCCTCGCAAAGACACAATTCCAAAACAGAAAGTTGCTCTTCGTACAGCAGGCAGTGTGTTTTTTAAACAGCAGGATGTGAGTAGCTTCCCAAGAAACTGATTCAGGGTGACTAGTCGAGAATGTCACTGTCAGTTCACGTAGGTGGAGACACCTGTGTGTGTGTGCGTGTGTGCGTGTCTGTGTGTGTGTGTTTGAAAAAAAGCTCACTTTTCACTGAGGGCACACACGATACAGTTGATTACACTAGCTGTCTTAATAGCTAATCTGTGTTTGAAAGCTTAGCCTCAGTGTGTTATTATGGTAAACCACAGTGTGAATATTCATCATGATGAGCCGCTGCACCCCCTGGGGCTCCAGCCTTATCACCGCATGCTCCACCTGCCACATGGCAGCTGATGGCCACACACACACACAAACAAACACACACACAAAAGGGCGAGTCTACACATCTGCATTCCTGATGTTATTCTCTTTTGATCTCAAGTCTTAACTGCAGGTTATTAAATGCTTCTTCCTCTCTCCCCCTTGTTTCTCATCTGTCTCCCTCTCTCTGCCTCCTCCTCTTCTTCGTCTGGTAGTTTCTTTGAGAACCTGACCCGCATCACGTCTCCAGATTACGTGCCCACAGAGACGGATGTTCTGCGAGTACGACTGAGGACCACAGGCGTGATAGAGACCCAGTTCAAAGTCAACCATCTCATTTTCAGGTAGACACCCATCACTCTTTAATAAGAGGTAATAATGTTGAATAAATGTACCTATAACCGCATAATAAGAGCAGCTGCTGTCAGGTCTGCACTTGACTTCTCCAGAAGCGCCTGTCCTACCAACTTACTTCACCTGTTTAGCCGTGACACTCTTATCTGCGTCTACAGCCATGTGATAGGCGCGAGATGTGAGATGAAGATGGCGCCTTCATTCAATACGTCAATATTGCATCTATCACCTGGCTTTACACTCAACCGCAGACTGCACACACACTCATTCAAAACTCTTATCAGTGGAGAAGCAGAGGGCAGCAATCTGAGCCCCTGAGACTGATGTGAGGTGACCATATTCATCTCTGATCAATGAGCCGCTGTCACATAATACCAATTTGTTCTAATCCTCCAAAGACTGAACTCATTTCCTGAAGAATGCCGATGGTCGTGACATGGCGATGGATATTAATGAACTTGATTTCTCGGCAGCCTGATTGAGCCGACCAGGATCAAAGACAAAGCCCCTTTATAAAAACAACTGATGAGGTTTATTTTGTACCAGTAGATTGTTTGTCCAGACATATAAATAAAAGCACTCAGATTATTTACTGAAGTAAAAATAGCACTATTACTGTGTACAAATATTCAGTTACAAGTAAAAGTCCTGCATTTAAAATTGTACTAGATCAAAAGTTGAAAAGTATAAGCAATAAAAAGTACTTTAAGTACCATAAGTAAAAGTGGTCATTGTGCAAAATAGCCATTTTGAGCACCAGATATTTTCTAATTATATTATACAAATCAGTTGTGCATTTATGGTTCATCACTTCAATGTTGCACTTGGTAAAGGTGAGGTTTATTATAATTACTTTATAAAGGACTGGGTAACTAGTAAATAAATATGTAAGATAAATGTGGTGGAGTAAAAAGTGCAAAGTTTTCCTAAAAATGATAGTATAGTAAGTAGCATAATGTTAAAATACTTAAGTAAAGTACAAGTACCTCCATTATTTACTTAAGTACAGTACTTGAGTAAATGTACTTAATTACATTACACCACTCTGTAATAGTTGTTACATGGGCTCAAATATTTGTTCTCTACTGCTTCAAATACTTTTACCAAAAATGCACTTTTTATTTAAAGTGGACCTATCATGCTATATTTGAATAATATAGTGTAGGACCATACCTATATAAGGCATATTTATACTTTTTATTTGTCAAAATACCAAACAGATCATGCATTTTAGCCATTCCTCATTTTGCTCAATTTAACACTGTCTTTTCATGGGCTGATTCTGTGAGAACAGCACCATCTACAGGCCTGGAATATGTACTACAGCGTCTCCAGCGCTTTCGAACGGCAATGTCCGTGGCTGTCTCCTCCTGATTGGTGGAGTTGGCCCAATAGCCGTAGCGCCACTTCTGTGACGTCATAGAAGTGTTCAAATCTGGATCAGTCTGTATCAGATCCGTTGCAGCCCCTTTTTAAGAGATTTGGGTATGGAGGAAAATAGAGAGGGTTGTGTTTTCTGACACTTGGTGAGTTCCCTGGAACCCCGGGGACACATATTCATGTATAAAAGACGTACAAAAGTGCATTTTGCATGATAGGTCACCTTTAATGAAACCTGTGAAATTAAGTAACTGAAAAAAAGGAGATTTATACACAAAAGAATAACCAAAAGAAATTGCTGTTCCGTGTTGTATTACATTTTCAGAACATGCAATTGAGGAAGCGATTCAGATATTTGGGCTAATTCCCCACATTAAATCCCCACATAAAAATCAGTTTTCCTCGGAGGTGTACTTAGACACATTTCTGCTTTGAGATAAAATGCTATCGTCAGCATGCTAATATGCTCACAATGATCATGTTGACGTGCTGATTTTTGCAATGTTCAGCATCATAATTTAAAGTGTTGGCATTTCAACATTTGTTAATTAGCACTAAGAACATCATTAGTTCTGCAGGTATTTGGTGACAATTGTACACTTAACATTAGTGGTCCGTGGTGGCGTGGAAATAATGGGTTGGTTTTTAGAGTGTTGGCTCAAAGCCGCAGCGTGAAGGATTGTGGGTGATTTTCCAAACACTGGTTTTATTGGAAGACTAATGGTCCATGGAGGGTTAACAAGGATACATTCAGCACTGCTCACATTTCATCATGTGTGAGTCTATCATTCCTTGAAAAGCAGATTACTTTCTTTCTCTTTCTAAGTAATGTCTACCTGAGGAGCACCTCTCCTCTGGAACAATAACAACCTGTCCTTCATCCGCGCTACACATGACATATTATATGGAATTATAAGAACAAATCACATTACCTCAGATTTTCATAAGATCTCTGTTTAGCATATAAACTTTGTAGAGCGAGGCGGTTTGTCAGCAGATGCCTTCAGTCTGGGGCATTTGTGTCTTATCTAAATACTTCAAGTACGTCTCTAGATGCTGCTGCCTTTGTGGGAGTTTTTGCATGTAATGCCATATATTGGATTTCAACCTTGGAAGTGTTTTACGTCAAAAAAGTTTAACCAGCATACAAGCACTTTGATGATAACCGTAGCTGTTGCGCTGTGCAGATAAATGTTGCTTCTTCCTCGCAGTCTTGTTGCATGCGTCACTGTTGAGTCACTTGGAGGCTGTTTTGCCTTAAATTAGTTTGTTTTTGTGTTTTTCTTGTGAAACATAGTGATGGTGACGTCACCACATGGTGACAGTGTCATTCCTAATGGGGGGGGGGGGGGTGGGGGGGGGCAGGATGGAGCTTGCCCCCTCACCCTTTTATCTGCTGAATTATTAGCAGATAAATGATTAGGTGGAGTTAATCGTCAGACAGCACAATGAGTGTGTTTGTGTGTGTAGGTTCATGCCTGTGACTTGGAGGGATCAAGTTCTTGGGGTTATTGATGAGCTTAGCATAAGTCAATGTAATTATGTCAAACCTGGCAACAAAACGGATATTAAAGGGATTTAGAGGAGTAGATGGATAGTCTTTGTTAGAACGAGCAAGTCTACATTCGTACCATTCAGACATAGACAGAACATATTTTTATAAACTAATAAATTAACACAAGACTTTTGAAATATATCAGTATAATAACATTTTTCATTCATTGAAAGTTTAGAAAGCAACAGACAGCTGAGTAAATCCAAAGATGGAGATTTTTGCTCCGGTTTATTTTCATTTGTAAATATTGAGGCTGCAATTGTTAACACACGTGAAACTGCCCCCCTCAGCTCAATTACTTTCTTTCTCTCGTGTCTGTTAGTACACGAATATATACATATATTTAAGTTGAGAATACAGACACCACTCTCCAATGTCTTTACAGTAGCATACATTTAAAAGGCCATAGCCAGCAGCCAGTTAGCTTAACACAAAGACTGGAAACGGGAAGACAACCAACCTGACTATATCCAAATGGTGTAAAATATGATCTGCAAATGTTATAAATATACTACCTTTGTATTATAATAATATTTGTTACCTTTGGAAAGAACCAGGGCTAACTGTTTCCCCTGTTTTTCATTATTTGATTGAGCTAAGCTAACTATATATATATCCTTTATTTAACCAGGTAAAAGACTCATTGAGATTAAAATCTCTTTTCCAAGAGTGACCTGGCCAAGAAGGGCAGCATGTACGAAGTTACAACAGATAAAACACAGACATGACAGGCAGACCAATACAGCTGTAAAACACAAATAAAATGGCACATTAGCCAGTCAATATGCGAAGTAAAACAAACTATTAAAAATCATTCAAAACTGGCAACATTTCAAATGTCAGGTTTTAGAATATACGAGCACTCACATCTACCAATGGTGTCGTGTTCGCTGTCCTTTAAGATGGACCTGAATTCCCCCCTGATTACATCTGAGAGTTTCAGCTCCTTCTGTACATTATTCCAAGCTGTGGGGGCAGCATATTTAAAAGCTGTTTTACCCAGTTTTGTTCTCACTGTAGGAACCAGCATCTGAATCAAATCTTGGGAGCGCAGGCCATATAGACTTTCTCTTTGACACATATATGTGCAAATGTAGGAGGGAACCAACCCAAGCAGAGATTTATAAATAAAACCCAACCAATGGGAAAGTCTGCGAGCAGACAAAGATGGCCAATTAGCAGCAGCATATAAAGTGCAATGGTGTACTCGATATCCACATCCAGTAATACATCGTAAGGCACAATGGTACACAGTATCCAAGCTCTTTAGGCACTGGTCAGAGGCATTCATGTATAGCAGGTCACCATAATCTAATACAGGTAAAAACGTTGCAGATAATCAAATGTTTCCTTGTCTGAAAAGAGAAACAGGATTTATTTCTGTAAAAGAAACCTAATTTTATTTTTAGCTGTCTGCGCAGAGACCGGAATAAATTATCATAGGCATAAAGGCAAGAAACACTAAGGAAGAATGTGTTTAGATCTTTGTTTGTTAATAAAACTTTAGTGGTGATTTCTTTACAGAGTCAAGCTAGCTGCTTTCCCCTGCTTTCAGTCTACTGTATGTGCTAAGCTAAGCTAACTGGCCACTGGCTCTACGTCTCTCCTTCCTTCTTTTCTGTATCTCTGTGGTTACATGTGATTGGTGCATGTGTATGTTCAGTATGTACTATATGTATATATGTATACGGTATTTCGTGTTATAGTCACAAAATTAATTTAATCTATTGATTCGTGTTCACCAACATGATTTCGCCATTTTTTCCGTGTCACACAGAACGATTTTAAAAGCAATGTAAATAATAACAAATTAGAAGGAAAAAGAGATAAAAAAAATACAGATTTCAGTATTCTGACACAGAACGATTTTAGAAGCAATGATACAAAAGCAAAAATACCTATGCTGAGGCTCTGAGCCCCATTTCTTTTCCTCGCGGACGGCAAAAAAACTCAGACATTATACAATTTAAAAATAAAAGGGATCGGGTTAGGCTTAGGGTAAGATATTGAGTAAGAAAATGTTTTTATGAAGCACACAGTTTCTGGTATTCCAAGACCCGACCGGACAAAAAGACGTGGTGCAGGCACGAAACATACTACCAATAGAAATATATTGCTTTTAAAATCGTTCTGTGTGACACGAAAAAAATGCGAAAATCGTGTTGGTGAACACAAATCAATAGATTACATTTCGTGACTATAACATGAAATGCCGTGAGACTGGGTTGATATATACAGTATGCAAGCTGTAATGCAATGAATGAGTGGGTCAAAATGATCACCACTTGTCATTCTCTGTGAGGCAGATGAAAACTGTGATTTAAAGCACATACTCTCAGGTGTTCAGTCTCATTATTCACTATAAAAAAAATCTGTTTTGAA
Source organism: Gobionotothen gibberifrons (assembly GCA_943591055.1). Classification (NCBI taxonomy): domain Eukaryota; kingdom Metazoa; phylum Chordata; class Actinopteri; order Perciformes; family Nototheniidae; genus Gobionotothen; species Gobionotothen gibberifrons. The sequence continues at coordinate 409,017 of CALSBZ010004422.1, forward strand.
TGTATATATTGTTCTGAAAATGGAATCAACTGCAATTGTTTACACACAAACGGATATTTCACACTCGGCTTCAAATTACAGACACTCTGGGTTATATGATCTCGTAATTTAAACACTTAATCAACAGTACAAGAGATGTCCCCAAGCCATCCTCTTTGTAGCCTCTGTGTGTGCAGGCTTGCGTGTCTGTGCATGCAAATGAGAAATGTGTGTGTGCGCATAGAAAAGCACACAGTCTCCCAACTTTAAACCCAGACACAGCCTAGTTTGCATACAGACCTCCTGTTTGACTTTTGACCCCCCAGTTTAATAACGATCTGGGTCTTTTCCTGCATCATTAACATCAACTGCTCTGATAATTACAATTACAACACTGCAGATGAGGTTGAACATTATGGGGCAAGAAGGGCCAGTGGGGATGGAAGAGAAAGGATAATGCTAGGGAAAGTGTTTATTTATACAGACAAGATCAACATTTTAAATACTTTTGATCTCTAGAGTACAGTTAACTAAATCAGTTCTCATTAAGAGAATAATAATACAGAATGTGCCCCATAAACACAGACTGTAGTCCTCTACCTTCAATCATAATGGGTTACCAAACCAATGTAATGAGTGTAAACACATTTAGTTATTGTAATAATGGTTCATAAAAAGGTTCAGGTCTGGATAGTATGTCTTCATTAAAGGAAGAGCAGAGAAAGGTAGTGAAATCATCTCTCAAGTAAGACCTTGTTTTCGCTCTTCCCCCGATTGGATGGTTCTGTATAACAACCCTTCTGGTGCGTCAGCTTTGTTCTTGACTTCCATGAAATAGAGTGTGTACAAAACTAAACCTGACTTTGCATGACATGGGATACACTGAATAAGGCTGAGTGAATGTAATGTTACATCACGATTTTGGTATCCATGCATTCCAGTGTTTCCCATACATTGATTTATTTGTGGCGGGCCGCCACAATTAAATATCGTCCGCCACAAATGGATCTTTTTTTTTATTATTATTATTTTTTGTTGTTGTTGTGGTCTAATGGATAGTGAGGTGGGCTGATGATCGGAAGGTTGCGAGTTCAAATCCTGCCTGGAACACCACTACTAGTGTGCCCTTGAGTAAGGCACTTCGCCCTCGGTTACTCCAGGGAGAATGTCCCTGTAATTGGTAATTGGAAGTCGCTTTGGAATAAGGCGTCTTCTAAATGCCTAAATTGTAAATTATATTTTTGGGAGAATAAACCCCACAGATCCTCAACTCCGGTGTGTTTCACTCATTAACAACGCAAGAACGTTGTCTACAGTAGCCATGAACTTGCATGTATTATCTTATTTGAGGGGGGGGTGGATGCGTGGACAACCCCAATAGGTTAAGGGGCCTTTGGCTTTACGTGCGGGGGGTGCGGTGCCCCCACAAATAGAATCAAATTCTGTGGGAAACACTGCATTCTGTACAAAGATCGTATCTGAAATTAGATTTTTGTTGTAATATATATTAGTAAGAAAAGTTGAGGATTACAGAGTTGGTTCTCTTTTTGATCAAACCTATTTGTGGGACAGTTTAGTACGTACACTAAGCTCCTGTGTCAGACTTACAGATTTACTTATGAATATTAGGACAGTGTGCAATTCTGGGGTGTCTCAAGTCCTCAGCCAAATGTGTGACTTTGGCTGAGGAGTACACACCTCTGCCTTTCTGTATCTGAAATATAAAACCAGGTGGCTGGAAGCAGAACTTGACTAAATAAGATACGAAGCTAACATTGGGAGTAGATTGTGGTCAGTGTGTATCTGTCTGTTTACTTTCAAAGCAGGCAGCTGTTTACTTTCAAAGCAGGCAGCACTTGTGAGTGTGTGTGTTATTAGGGTTACATTGTGCACAGGTTTGTGTAATGAAGCATCAGCTTCTCTCATGTCCTGGGCCGTGCTTTATTCCCGTGGTAGATTTCCTTGGGGGATCTTATCTTGTCTATACTTTGCTGTTTGTTTTTCTCTTAGTGCATCTGTGTTTCCACATGTTCATCTGCAATAACTCGATAGATGCTCAAATGAAAGGTGGGAGATGGCACATCTGGCTCTGAAAATGGCTGAAGGGGATGAAGTGATCAGTGTGTCTCTCTCTGTGTGTTATTCCTGTAGTGTTTTCCTCTCTCGCCCCTCTGGAGAACGGTGACCTTTATGCTCTCTGTGCTGCCTTGTTGTGATTGTCTCAGGTAAAATGTTGTGATTGTCTTGGTGAAAAGGAGGGAGTGCAGTCTGCAGAGATGTGCGACGCACCCCTCTTTGTGTGTGGGTGTGTGTGCAAATGGAAGATTTTTAGGAATATCTGACCTTATCTGAAACCAATACAATCTGTCATTGATTAGAGTTACCCCTCAGAACTACACTGGACTATAACATCAGTATGGGCGGTCATGAACACACAGAAAGCACAGATGTTCACTGGAAATTGAATCCTGATAAAGGACATGTCAGTAACAATGACATTTCATGGCTCATACTTCCACACATACAGACACACTCCCATATAACTTAAATATATAAAGCACGTTTTACAACTTAACAAACACATACATTTTCTTAATAATAGTAACAATCATGCATCCAAAATAAACAAAACAATATAATTAGAATTTCATATTGAAGAGTATTTTGAGCAAATGACTTCCCTGTAGTGTGAGAGTCACTGCTGTGTGCCCATGTGTGCGCATATGTGTGTGTTCACTCTCTGCACCTGGGCCCAGATTCTCCCGGTGGCTCTGTCTTATTGCACATGCACAGCTTTTCTGTTACTTGCCTTTGGTTCACTTCTTTCTACCTCTTGATTCTTTAATCCATTTATCCAGTTCATAATACATTTTCTTGGCATTTTATGTCCATCGCCCACTTTTGTCATATTCCTCACTGCAGGGTTTGGGACTGTAACCCTGCACACCCACACATGTTTTCCGGGAATTATGCAGATAAGACCTGGGGTTGAACAATTCCGGTGCCCAGTGTATTTAGTAGTACTTTTTGTTAACATGTTATCCTTCTCAGCTTTAGAAGGCCATAATAAAGTATTTAGTGCCTTTCAAGCAGTCAAAAGCAATGCCATTGTAGGTCAAATAGAAACTTAGAAAAGTGTGTAGATAAGATCAATATCAAGGTCAAATAAGGAGATGGGCAAGGTTGTTGAGCAAAGAGGGCCCCTGATAAGATACACAACCTCACTCATCATACATTGTTTTAAAGGACACTCACTCTTCGCCATAAACACAGCTTTTCCATTGGGTCAAATTACTGTAGGTCTCTGTACTGTAGGTCTCACTATGTATGCGCTCAACTTTATTACTACGCGGCGGCGGTGTATAGCCGAATCACAGCCCCACCCTTGAGCAACCACACAATTTCACTACATATTGTTCTGAGGTTTTGATTGATATTATCTTCTTGAGCCATACACTGTCTTGAGATCTTATCCATTGTATCTTTGTCTTGTGATTTTTGACTGAAAGGGCAAAAGGCTAGACCTACTTTGGTTGGACTATTACCTCATTCACACCAACGCAACTCCGGTTCAAGCTCCGTGCTAGAGCTTTTCAGGTTCAGAACCGCTTCTTCGGTTTAGCTCCGGCTCTTTTCACACCGCCCAGAGTCCGACTGGTGCTGCGTCATCGTTTGCGTCATGACGTAACCGTTTGCGTGCCTGCTTCATAAAGCCAAACCGTGCGGAAACCCCTCACAGCTCACACCACCACCAACAACAACAACAAACACGGCCGATTGTGCTCCAGCTTCCTCTGTACCTCTTCAGAAGACCAGATTCCCAGTAGGTAGCTGGTCTCTTCAGTGGACCACTGCTGCTTGTTAAGTTTCTCCATCGTTGTGTACAAACTGGATAAAACATGGGCTTTTTGTTGTTGTTCAGGAGTTGATCCCGCCCCTGCCCCCGCCCCCGCCTCGACGTAAGCGTGACGTATGCGGTGCTTTTGCTCTAGCCGGAAAAAAATGTGGTGCTTGAAACGAACCGGATTCCGGAGCTAAGAGGCTGCTCCGCTGCGGTGTGAACAGGAAAACCCGGTGCTTTTCAAGCTCCAGCTCCGAACCGGCCCTGAAACACCGTTGGTGTGAATGAGGTATATGTGGCTGCGTCCCTGCTTTTGACAAATAGGTGTGCGATTTGACATGCCAGATTGACTGAAAATTCTAAATATTGGTCATGTTGGTAGGATTGGGTAGGCGTGGTGTTACTTGTTGGTAAGTGGGTTGGGGGGGGGGCCCCATGAGTGCTCAGTCCCCAGGGGCCCCTGGAGGTACTAATCCGGCCTTGTCTGTGGGCACCTATCAAACTCTGTTGTTCTGTTTAGGATGTACGACGTTGGAGGCCAGAGAACTGAGCGGAGGAAGTGGATTGGTTGTTTTGAGGACGTCAGGACGGTGCTGTTCGTGGTGTCGCTCAGCGGTTACGACATGACCCTGGTGGAAGACCCTTCTGTGGTACACGCTGTCCCTCTGTCACACATATTCATACTCTCCATGCAAAGCATAGACCACTTGTCAAGTCTCAGCTAATTATTTAACTACATAGAAAAAGTTTTAAAATGAACAGACGTCTGCTGTGCTGCTGTCTGACAGTGTGTTTGTCTTCTCTCTGCAGAATCGTCTTCAGGAGAGCTTGAAACTCTTCTCCTCCATCTGCAACAATGTTTTCTTCCGCAGCACATCCATGGTGAGAAACTCATCTCCATATTTCCTCCTCCTCAGGAGAAAAGATTGGTAACAGAGAAGTCAGTGTCTGATGTCTCACCTTCCTGATCATTTGTCGTTCTGTACCGAAGCTGTCGGAGTGTGTTTATTACCATCCTGCACTGCAGAGCAGACCTCTTAAAAGAAAGCATGAATGTTATTCATTTAATGACGACATCTGGCAACTTTTGGTGGTAGTTGTTTTGTTAGAGAGTTTGCAAAGCTGCCCTGAAACTCTGCATTTTGTTTTCCAGGGCAGACAGACCTGCATAAGGAAAGCAAGGCATATAGGGAACCAATCTAAAAGCACATGGTGTCATTGTTATACAGCGCATTGTGCAGCTCCTTCATAATGATAAGTTTAGGCAAAACATTTGTCTATTGCCACTTTAAAAGTCAGAAGACAAAGAGGGTCCGGCTGAAGAGGGTGGGAACAACAGCTCAGTTTGACAGTTCAGTCGTTGGATTGAAATCATGGGTGAGTGGAGCAGACACCAGCAAACTCTCTTTGTGGCTCCCCATTTGTTCTCGAC
>CALSBZ010004422.1:414668-465994 GCA_943591055.1 Gobionotothen gibberifrons
GTGTATAACAACTCTGTGGTCCACACCCCCCACCTGCGCTCTCTGGCCCAGCGCAGCCTGGTGTTCAGCAACGCCTTCACCTCCGTCAGCAGCTGCTCCCCCAGCCGCTCCACCATCCTCACCGGCCTGCCGCAGGTAACACACACACACACACACACACACACACACACACACACACACACACACACACACACACACACACACACACACACACACACACACACCCACACACACACACACACACACACACACACACACACACACACACACACACATACAAACACACACTCTCTCAAACACACACTCACACTCTCTCTCTCTCAAACACACACACACACACACACACACACACACACACACACACACACACACACACACCTACCTCTCATGTGTGCAAGTGTATTTACACTGTCTGTTTGGTGTGTTTTCAGCACCAGAACGGCATGTACGGGCTTCACCAGGGTGTTCACCACTTCAACTCATTTGATGGGGTTCAAAGTCTGCCGCTGCTCCTCGGCCAGGCCAACGTACACACTGGTGAGAAACACAAAGACTACTCTTACTAACTTTTGGCTCTTATCACTATTTATTCTACACTTCCTTTTTTACCGTCTCCCTCCAACAGGGATAATTGGAAAGAAGCATGTCGGCCCTGGATCAGTTTACCCTTTTGATTTTGCCTACACCGAGGAGAACAACTCTGTCCTCCAGGTGGGGAGGAACATCACCCGCATCAAGCTCCTGGTCCGAAAGTTTTTCCAGACCCATAAAGAGGAAGCCTTTGAAAGTCGCCAAATGAGAGAGGATGATTCTGACAGTTTAAAAGATGAAGAGAGGCCCTTTTTCCTGTATGTTGCCTTTCATGACACGCACCGATGTGGACACTCTCAGCCGCAGTACGGAGCTTTCTGTGAGAAGTTTGGGAATGGGGAAATGGGGATGGGAAGAATTCCTGACTGGACACCGGAATATTACACACCAGAGCAAGTCAAGGTCAGTGCCGTACAGATGTAATGTTATTAGCTAAAACACATTTATATTAATTGGTATAACATCACCTTTTAAAATATGAATCGACATTTGTTTTAAAAATATAACTGCACATTTTAAAGCATTTTTTTTGTGTTCACTGAAGATGATAACATTTTTATTTCCATATCACAGTCACACTTTTACTGCTGCTGTTATACTGATATTAAAGGAAGACACAACACAAGGAGAGGGGCACACATTTGACCTAAATATATCACCATGGATCTTAAATATTATTTGTATTACAGGTTTCGTGGAATCTTATGCCTAAAATTAGCAAATGAGGCATTAGGTTATGCTAAGTTGTTGTTTAGATACACCATTTTTTGGATAAATTGAAGATTTGAGGTTAGTAAAATATATCTGAAAAAGGCTGTTTTTACTTGTAGTGTCTTGCCTAATCAAACAAAGTCACGAACTCTCAGACTTTGACTTATTGATTATTGCAAATGTTCCAAATGTTGAATGGAATGCAGAGCTGCTTACATGTGTATCTGTTCTCACCTAGGTCCCTCCCTTTGTGCCGGACACACCTGTGGCGCGCTCCGACCTGGCGGCGCAGTACACCACGGTCAGCAGGCTGGACCAAGGTCCGTAACACCTGCAGCACAGAAAAACACACGTTATTCTTGTGAAACACCAAAAGATATAACGCTGTGGTTTTCCTCCGCAGGTATCGGTTTAGTTCTCCAGGAGCTCAGAGACGCCGGTTATGAGAACGACACTCTGGTCATCTACAGCTCAGATAACGGCATCCCCTTCCCCAACGGCAGGACCAACCTGTACCGCTCGGGCACCGCAGAGCCCATGCTGGTCTCCTCTCCGGAGCACAGGGGGCGCTGGGGGGGCATCAGCCAGGCCTACGTCAGCCTGCTGGGTGAGGGGTGGATGGCAGAGAGAAGTGGAGGAGGGTTTTTAAAAAATATAGATAGAAGTCTATTAGCCATTTGTTGTGTCACAGTATCCATAGCAGGTCTGGTTCCAGTTTCTGGATCTTTTTTTGGCTATCCTCCTTGCAAAAAAATAACAATTATCTTATTTGACATGACGCCTCATCACAGGTTGTAACGATTAGTGAGGAGTTAAACCAAATAGAAAATGATTATAAGCTAAAAAAGTAAAGGGCTTTTCGGGGAGAAAAATATAAGAAAAAAGCGTTTTTCTTTCTTTAATCGTCTCAGATTTACGATTATACTTTAATAAGTACAATACATGAAAAATAATAATTGAACATAACAATCACTGAGAGAAACATGCTCAAAGACCCTTTATCGTGCTTTCAGATTGGTCTAGAGAGCGCTTGGTTTACTCAACTGGCCTTCTCAAATGAAAAAATGTGCTGATCCGATGTGCTGAATCAGCCACAAGAGGGAGACTCATCAACGAGGCATCAGCAGCAGATCCCAGATCAAACAAGAAACGGAAAATGATTCCCTGAGAAAGCAATGATTTAATGATAATAAAATAATCACAATAGTAATGGTCGTAATATAAATGTCTGCAGAAGATAATACCACAACATATTAACTAAATATTAAAGTATGGCGTGATGAATATCAAGCAGTTGAGGCAGAAAGTGAAATAATGAGGGGAATATTGAGTTTGAGTGTCATATAGTGCCCAAGGCTATGAAAACAATGCATCTCCAGCTGTTCTAAAAACAACACTGTTGCCCATGGGTTCGTAAAAGAGTTCTTCACCCACACAGTGCACAATTGTTTTTATCGAATACTCGCCCCGCATCACCTTGAAGAGAGAGAATAACAAAGCTTTCTTTAAGAGTTCAAGGTTATTCGGAGGGAGTCAATCTTAATCAGTCCTTTTTGTTGATTAATTATTCCTTTTAAAATAGTTTAGTTTTAATTAAGAGGGACAATGTTCTCAATCAAAAGCTTGATCCTTCACTTACTCCAGAAAACATTTAAAACCTGCTAATTTGTAGTTCATTTTCATTTTGACATGTATGTGAATATGATGTAAATACTCACTGTTTCTCTTCTTCTTTTTCATTTGGCAGACATCACCCCCACCATTCTGGACTGGCTCTCGGTCCCCTACCCATCCTACAGACTCCCCGGGGACCGCTCCACCCCGGTGCACCTCACGGGTCGCTCCTTACTTCCTGCGTTGGTCACGGAGCCCAGCAGCTGGAACACGGTCTACGGCAGCCAGTCCCTGCACGAGGTGCGTAAGGATGTCAGACGGTACACAAATGGAAGAAGTGGAGGCCCTGACTTGTGTTGTTCTTTGTTTCAGGTTACCATGTACTACCCAATGCGCTCCGTCCACCAGGGGGCGTACCACCTTCTCCACAACATGCACTACCGCATGCCCTTCCCCATCGACCAGGACTTCTATGTGTCCCCCACCTTCCAAGACCTGCTGAACCACACCCGGCTGAGCGAGCCCACCCATTGGTTCAAGAGCCTGCAGCAGTATTACTACAGAGAGCGCTGGGAGCTGTTCCACTCCAGGTGTGGGGGGGGGGGGGGACATGGTCACTATGATTATCCACAGAATAAATACCACACATTAGGTAAATGAGCTCTCTAAAGAGCAATCACAAGACTTGACCTATATGGTTCTGGTGTAAATGAGCCCCACGTGCCACCGTTCATAGTGAAGGCTATTTAGTAATTAGGGAAATGTAAGAAATTATTAACATGAGGTCGAGAAAATATGCTAAAAGAAGAGGGAACAGTTACGCTTCTCTTGCACTATACACTAATTGTTTCCCTATCAATGTTTTATTTTAAAAATAATGAGACAGGTTGCTCCGTCAACCGTGACCTGCCAAACCTTGCCCCTCCCCCTTCATGGTAGTTCACCCCTTAAACGCACCTCTAGCAGTTTGAAGGGAGCCAACACAGCTGCATTCAGTCGGTAAAGGGATCTGCAGATAATGATATAGAACTCAGCAACATGGTGAGGTGCAATCAAATGTGGCATCAGCTTGTAAAAAAAACCTCATAGAATATGTAGATGATTTAATTACCTATTACTATTTGTATTTTGCAGTACAATCTACGTGGCTACATTTGTACGCAGCTATAAACAGAAATGCTGATACATTTATAGCCTAAGTAATCATAACAAATAACAATGATCCATACATACATTAGAAACATGTAAAAGGACTAAAGTACTGGCTATACAATTTAGATTAAAATTAATAATAATGAGTACCTTTCAATTTGACAGGTGACACACAGAACATTTATTCACATTCAAAAATGTGATGATCATTTGTGACACAATTTAAAGATATCTTCTGGTTCCAGCATCCCAAATATGAGGATTTGCTTCTCTCTGTTTTTATCTCCCCCCCGTCATCAAATATCTCTCGTCTTTATACAGTTGCTTGTTCCAACAAGTCAGAGAAATGTTCACTCTTTATGGATATTTTAGAGACAAAATGACAAAGAAATTACATCATATTGATTAAACATTCAAATAATCCTTCCTTTGCTTGATGTGAACTAATGCAACAACAGAGCACAGACATGTCCTCTGTTGTGCTCAGATGAGTCAGATCTTTCTTTGACCTGGAAAACTAACAGAAAACATAATAGAGTATTAGGACTGATTGAATATACTGTGTTTAAAACATTTGATTGAATTAGGAAATCCATTCCTCTTGAATTTAACCTGATTTCAACCACCATCATTCATCCAAGTCACAGTCAGAAGACTTCTTTATAATTCATGTTGTAAGCGTTAACTCTGGGCTGTTACAGAGGTCATGGCTTCTGTATGTTAATGGGGTTTCACGTGCTGCTTATGTTTTCGGCTTAAAGTGTTTGTTTTTTTACAAAAGTTGCAGTTAACTATTGGTCCTTAAAAATAGATAAGATATCCTTTTGTATTTTTACACAATAATTGTATTTCTTGCAGACATTAAACCTTCATCCAAAACAACACATATGTATCTTACTGTCCATTAGTTTCTTCATTATTTTCTAGATTTCCAAGAAATAAACAGGAAATCTGATACTAATTCTAATGAACACGAGGACCATGGTGTCTTGTATCTTATTCTTTCTGTTCCTAAAGTTTGATCTTCCTCCCCCACACAGCACAGACCCCCTGGAAACGAAGAACCTGGCCTCAGAACCTGCTTACAGCGGCGTGCTGGAGAACCTGAGGCAGGGTCTGCAGAAGTGGCAGTGGCAGACTGGCGACCCCTGGGTCTGCGGGCCAGACTACGTCCTGGAGGACAAGCTAGAGCCGCACTGCAGACCTCTTTACAACGGACTCTAATGGTGCTTTAACTCATGTGGATTGACATGATGTCTGCCTACATGAACACATTTGTCTTAATAAATCTCTAGTAATATTTTTCTATGCTGCTTTTAATGGTTAATAAACATGAATTGCCTTATTGCTTGACATTATTTGTATATAGGATCTTAATGTAAGCAGATACATTCATCATGCAGGTCCTTCTTATTACATTACATATCGTATCATTTCTTATCTGTCTCTATACATTTAAAGTACTTTTCCCATCATCCAGACCCCCTCATAACCTGGTTTCAAATAAAGCAACAATTTTACCTGTTTTGGTTATTATTAAATTGGACAAAAGTAGATGCATCTTAGTTTAAGTCTCCATCACTGCTACTGATCTGCTGATAGAGGCAGTGGAAATCATGATGCATGACCAGTGAGGTTGGCAAATCAATGGGGAAAAGGGTTTGAATTGATTCCTCCGAGCTTCACTTTGAAGTAAGACTGTGTCTCAAACCATCCGTGTAAAAAGCGTTTGGAACAGGAATACAATTTGGATTAGTCGATTATTCACTTGTATTCATTGATTGTTTTCTAAGAGTATATACATTTGTCCATTTGAGGCCTTTTGAAGCCACTGATTCTGCTTGGTTGTGTACCTTTTATCACATGCAGCGGTCAAGCAAGCACTGATGCAGTTAAACCACCTGTAAGCACTTTGTGTGGGATTTTACAGGCAAATTGAATCGAATTTTTTTTTATCAACTGATCTTTCACTGCTGAAATCAAACTAAAGTCATGGTTTGCTTTGATCCATTTCACATTCAGTATATTTTAAAGCTAACAAGTAGTTTGTCAATTTAGTCAGACATAAAAAGTTCCCCTTCCTTAACGTAAATCAGGACATATTTCAGTTTTGACCACTTACGTCATTATGAAAGACGTATACGGGACGTCAGAGAAGGGCTGACTTCCCGTATACATCTTCAGCCCCCTCCACTCCCTATCTCACACACACTCGCACGCACGCACACACACGCACACACAGAACTGATCAATCCGGATTTGTCTTTTTTTTCCTTCTCACGCACAATGACAGATCCAAAAACGCCCACCTCAAATTTGATTTGACGAACGTCTTGGGTCACGATAACGTCGCCTTGTCCGCCTATATAAGCAGCAGAAAGTTTCCAAATAAGCAGCAAAACATAAAGTCGGCCTCTGACAAACAACAGACGAGAAACGCGCCGTTTTCCCTTTGCGTAAAACAGTTCCAGACATGGAGAGGTCAGTCAGGTTTGCCGTGGTTTGCGTCGGAGTCTCTCTGCTCATCTCCTGCCATCCAGCCGAAGCCTGGTACAAGCAGTCCACCGGGCCCAGCTACTACTCGGTGGGGCGCGCCTCCGGTCTGCTGTCCGGTATCAGGAGGTCGCCTTACGTCCGCAGGTCCGAGTCCGAGGATACGCTGGTGGACAGCGGGGAGACGGCGGGAAACAACGTGACCCCAGAGACCAACAGGCAGATCTCCATCCTCAAAAGCATGGTGAGTTCAGACTGCTCACTTTATTCCGTGAGAAAGGGACGCGCTTAACAATTGCTTTCCATCAGCACCACATATTTAAAGTTTGCTTGGAAGTTTAGGAATATTTTCAACAGAGCAACACTTATTTGAAGATTTCACAACAGCTTGTATTACCCTTGCTTTTATAAAGACGACGAAACAAACAATTTTTTTATCTTAGATGATAAAAGTTGGTGCGTAAAAGCGCAGCACTCGGAAGCGCACTAAAAGATGATATTTACAAATTAACCAAGGAACATTTTTACGGATCTCAAATCATTAGCCGACCTCAGGAAAACACTCGAATAAAGGCACAACATATATAACAAGAATTAAAATAAAGGATTTGTCTAAAAAGAGGTGTGTTTATTATGACAAACCATAGACTACACAACGGAATAGTCCCCCGAAAAAGTAATAGAAATACAAGCCTAAGATTAGTTTCAGAAGTACAAACATAAATGTGACATCTTATTTAGCCAGATGTTAACTTTAAATCCTCATTATTATTTCCCCTACCCGCAGGCCATCTGCGTCAAAGACATCTCTCCAAACCTGAAGAGCTGCGAGCTGCTGCCGGACGGGACGGGCACCTTCCAGTGTAAGGCGGACGTCTTCCTCACCCTGGACTCCCTGGACTGCCTGTCCGCGTGAGTCCCGCGCGGACCGGACCACGCACCGAGCCCCGGGAGCGCCTCTCTTGTAACGAAAGATGAAGGAAAGCAAAGAGGGGCTGGAGGAGTGTGTGAGGGGGGGATAGCGCAGAGGAAAACCTGATCACTGTCAAAGATGGACCGCCGCGGACTCTGAATGTTCTCTTGTTTGAAAATACCTTTTGCTTTGTGTAGAAAAAGATGTTAGTTGATCTTCTTTCCAGGTGACTTCCCATCTTTACTGTTTAAACCCCTGACATGTACCCTCCCTTGCCCAAATGTATTAAATGTCCAGAACGTTAACTGCAGAGCAGATTTCCTGGAAAGTAATTTTATTTATTTTATCTATTAAAATGAACAAACACTGGTAACCTGTTGTATTGCTTAAAATTGTCTTTAGAAATCCAACTATTGGTGGGAAAGAAAATAACATTTATTTGATCAATTTATGTGGTCTACTCCGACAAAGAATGGAAATATGAAGTGAAAATAAGGTCGTCAGCATATCACATTTAATTTGAATCGCAGTAACAGTGCAATACTCAGTACAGACCATAAATAAGTCTGATTATCACATGGCATTTGGGATTCAAAGAGTAATACTAAAAGATATTCTGAAAGTGGGAAAAAGAAAAACATTTCATACATATTAAGCATTTAAGTTACACAACAGATGAAAACTCTTCATTATGAGGCACTTAGGGCTGTGTTTCGCTTGCTTTTCATCTTCAGTGTGCATATCAGAGGGTATCAGTCATTACCATATCTTGTTTATTGCTGGAGCTCTTGTGATAGTCTGTAGCTCAGGGGAGCCTCCACAGTCAGACCCCAGCGGAGTTAATGCCACACAAATCACATAGATGAAGCATCATCCTGGTTTACAAATCAGGTTTTATGAGCGCATGTAAGAAAGGCAAACAGAAAGGAAATTAAACAGTTGAGAGACAGTTCAGGGATGTCTCTTTATACGTGCACTTTTCCCATTTCTAACATTAGAAACCAGCATCTTGGCTGACTGGTAAGAGTCAGGGGAACAAGTCAAAGCAGAGATGACAATAAAAGAAGTGTCAATTTCAGCTCAGGACCCGTAAACATGAACCGGAGTGCTTTTTACTGTGATCAGCGCCTCGTTAGGAGGGTGTGACGCACAGGATGTGCACAGACACAGTGATGGATGAGCGGAAAGCACCCTGCGGTATGCACGAGTGACCACCGCGCAGAGGAAGTAACGGACAAACAGTTAATCCTCGCCTCCTCTGTGTCCCACCCACACACACACAACAGGATGTGATGGGCAAATAAATGGCATGTGTGTATATCAAGTCATCTTAAAAGTTCACGATTCATAGTCAGGTTTAAGTCCAGTACAGATTTCGAAATGCCCGTAACTAAACACAGGTCACAAGTGTTTCTCCTTTAGAAAAGAGCTGTTGTAGGCTACGTGGAGCATCCCATAGGATTAAATGCAACAAATCAAAGAGCATGAGAGCTTCCAGGATGTAGCTCGAGAGAGAAGACAGGCGCTTGGAGCAGACTTTTAAAATAAGACCTCCATAAGGAGACTGTCTCTGAGCGACTGGCAGCTAGAGGAGCGACACGGCCTCCAGGTTCTCTTTGATGATCATGTCCATGACCACCTGGAAGACCACCTCGATGTTGGAGGTGTCGGTTGCCGTGGTGAAGTGGTGGTAGATGAGTTTGCTGGGGGTAGCGTTGAGAGAGACGAAGGTGGCGGCGATGAATCGGGCGGCAGAATCCACATCACAGTCGGCACCTGGAGCAGAAGGGGGAGGGGGGGGGGGGAGACTATTACAATGAAACATCTGGCTCCTTTTTTTTTTTTAAAAACAACTGAAAGAGTGTTTTTCTCCAAAGACCTGTGAGTCCCATCCGTGGAGCGTTGACAGATTGTGAAATAGCTCTGATAACTTGATAGAATAGTCTTCAGGATTTACACATTTGTTTTTAGGAGGAATATAAACACACAAATCAGATTATGAATTCTTGTGAGGCTGATCCGTGCAGTGTATCTTTTGTCACGATAATCCATTAACTGCCAGCTGCACCAGGGACAGTACGCATCACAGCAACTGTCACACCCAAACACAAAGTAATGGGAGGTCATTAAAACTAAACGGTGGTGGAAAAATTATTCAGATCCTTACGTAAAACGTAAAGAAGCATTACATTTAAACTACTTGCTCCGCAGTAAAGTATCACGTGTGACTGATTCATTATTATATATGACATTATTAGATTCTTAAAAATGATGCAACCAGGTAAAGGTAACATTTTGCTGCATGTTGATAAGGTAGGATTCCCAACCTAGGGGTCTTGCCACTCCAAACGGTCACAGAATAAGTCTGAGAGCTCGTGAAATGATTTTGTTTATTCTTTTTCTTTTTTTGTAAAATAATGTATAGGTTGAATAAATCTAAATAAAACAATGTGAAAAGTTTATAGAATAAATCCCTTTTTGTTGGAACTGCTAACAAATACTGGACGTCTGTTTTTGAGTAGATGTACTTTTCTCCACTGTTACCAAGCAAGCAGAGAAATACAAATATATAAGAGCAATAGATCAATGGTTTAAAAACCCATACTCTGCCTTTCCAAGTGATGCAAGTTATATAGCACCTTTCAACACAAGGCGATTCAAAGTGCTTTACAAAAATGAAAGACATTACGAAACATATTATAAAATGGCATTTAAAAACACTCATTTAAAAGCAAAGATATGAAATGGCATTTAAAAACACAAGAATGCAAACCTACAGAAGCTCTTCGAGGCGTAACAGTTTATTTGTATAATGTAAGTTGTTCCCTAATCTCTGTTCACTCCAAAGTACTGAAGAAAAGGGAAAACTGAATCTGAACATGTTGTAATGAGACAATGTTAGGATTGTCCATTTTTCTGTATTTGATCACAATCCTGTTCAAACATTATACAACTGAACACATTTTGAACATGAAGTGTTGATGAGTGAACAGGAGCCGTCTGAGAGAGACTGGGAAGTTCAAACGACAAAAGTTGAGAGCTTCTGTTTCAGACTAATCATATCTGAGGTCAGTGGGAGATGGACGCCTGCTCTTTGCCTGACCCAAGAGTTTTCACATTTATATTGACATTTGCATGAGAGCAGAGAGGACACCTGTTGAGCCTACTGAGACCTGGGGAGCGGATACTAACATCTAAAATAAGACACACTGGCAACTTCATTAGATATTGGCTACACATATACAAGTTAATGCAAGCCATTACACTCAATCTGATTCAAGTTCTGCAGTTAGGGAAATGATAATGTTCAGTTTAAGGTCAAACTACGTGTTTATTACTGAGGTCTTATTAGTGACGATTTGTTGCACTGGTGTGTATCATATAAGACTGTTTCTAATATGCGTCCTCCTTCATGTTAGTGAATGATGTGGACAAAACATTAGAGAAACATTAGGCAAAATTAAACATAACTAATAAACAGTTAGATTAATACATAACTGATCATGTATCAAAATTGAACATTAGTATCCATTTAAAAAGGTATATGTTATGGCTGTGCTTTTGTGTTGGATTTTACATTTAATTGTAACTGTGGTCAGTGTTGTGTTCATGTACTACACTTGCTTTTGACTGCAAATCGTTTTTATTTTGTATTAATAGATTCATTGTTCATTCTTTAAAATGTGCGTCCTGGTTACTCAAAGGCAAGATGATTACATTTAATGTTTCTATTAGCCCAAAACCCAAATATATTCAGTTTGATAAAAAGCAGAGAAAAGAAGAAAATGGAAATGTTTCCGAGTCTGAAGATAAAATGTACAATAAAAAAAGCTGCTTTAAAATGTTTCTGTCATTTCACGAATAGATGAGTTGATTGGTCGTTGCAGCTCTATTAATGTCTGACTCACATTTCACCACGGCAGCTGGTGTCTTATACATTGAAAAGGGCCCAGCATCAGTCCATACATCAGTCCTACCTTTAAACTGTGGCAGGTAGAGCCGCAGATGTCGCCCGGAGTGTAAGATCTTGTCTTGAAAGAGGTCTATCTTGTTCATGAATAAAATCTGCAATTAAAAAACACAATAAGCAAAAACAATCAGATGCTTCGTCTCCAGTGGAAAAATAACAATCAATGCGGATGTATTAAGAAAATGTAAATGACTGAATGAAAAGTGACTCACATCTTTGGCACTGCAATAACCAACTGAACAATAAAACCAATCGATCAGTTTATACTCACTCTTTACAGAAATGTTGCTAAACTGTGAACATCAATGGCTGTGTTTGTCATCATCATCACCCCCCCGTGATGGATCAATGACCTCCCTCCACTCACCGGTGTGAAATCAATCACTCGTGTAGTAGCTACTACTCTAATAAATCTCTGTCTATCTGCTGTTTGTTTTTTACTGTGTAAAAACTTCGCTGCCACGACATTTCACAGGTACCTTTTGATCGTGAGTCAACCAATTAAAACTCCAGCCAAGTGTTGTCTTTCCGGCCCGTTTGATCACAAAAACGAGCACACAAAAACGGGATAATAATGACGAGGGAAGGGGCAGGTGAACAGCGAACAGGATCCAGAGCATTAATTACCACTGACCAGCCGCAGTGAAGAGTTAATTGAGGTGGAGGTTACAAGTTTCCCTCCCACGTTAAAAAGGTAACATTAAACACTCTTGTTTAATGAGCCTGTTAGCCATTGTTAACGTGCGGGCCCACACACACTCCCGCACATAAACACGTCACACACAGACATTTAATTGCCCATTTGGAATGAAGCATAAAAAAAAATATCTTTGTGGTTAAAAAACGACTAAAAGAGATTATTTCTTATTGAGGTCTTAGTGATTTTCTGTTTCTTTGACTCAGCACCAAATGTAATTTACTCATCCTCACCAACTCAACATATCGTCACTGAAATTGCCTTTGTCATCAGAGACTGCTTTTATGAAGAAGAAATGGTGTTCAGTGACCGGCTTCTGGGAAAGTTGCTGAAAATGCTGCAGAGCTAATAACAGGTGACACTCACATCAACATGAAGTGGGCTTTAAACACGAGTTAAGTGGAATACATTGAGCTTGTTTCACGCTTGTTTTAATGTGATAATTTACCGGAAACAGAAACGGAAAATCACAGAGGGGAAAATGTCGCCTGGTTAAAGCTCAGTAATTACAACTTGCTCTTTAATTACGAGTGACAGGGGAATCAGGGAAAAAGGGCTGGGCCCTGTGTGTGTGTGTGTGTGTGTGTGTGTGTGTGTGTGTGTGTGTGTGTGTGTGTGTGTGTGTGTGTGTGTGTGTGTGTGTGTGTGTTACCTGCGGCAGGCCGGTGAGGATGGTGGAGCGGCTGGGGGAGCAGCTGCTGACGGAGGTGAAGGCGTTGCTGAACACCAGGCTGCGCTGGGCCAGAGAGCGCAGGTGGGGGGTGTGGACCACAGAGTTGTTATACACCTCCGTCTCAAAACCGGCATCATCAGCTGGAAGAGGGGGGAAAAGCACATTCCCATGGCCATACAATAGTTCATCCCAATTTCTCAAACTCCAAGGTGAGTTCCTCAAATGTCTTGTTTGGCAGTCCAAAGCCCAGAGATAATCACTTGACTTTGTTATAAAACAGAGAAGGGCAGGAAATCGGTGTATTTGATAGGCTGAAAACAGCATTTTCTGACATTTTATGAGTGAAAATGACTTTACTTCATCAGGCAATTATCAAAGTAGTCCATAGAGTGTTTTTTAAGGACTAGTCCTGATCCTGGCCCTGAGCTCTGTGGCATGTTTGGTTTAAAGAAAGACAGGAGTGTCAACATACTTTTGAACACATAGTGCATTTCATTATTCTAAGAGGTCTGTTCATTTGTCACTATATCCTCAAGACTAGGTAGCAGAACTAACCTGGGTAATGCCATTTGAATGATTGTAGGACTGATGTGTAGACCCCTGGTAGACCCCCGCATAATACAGACTGTGGAATCTTGTGCAATATGGACAATATTTTTGCAATACTGTGCAATAATCACCTTTATCTGAAAAACCTACATTGTGACAAATATCCCAAAATGTTGTATAATGTCTCAACACCTAATGTGTACTTATGTCACTAGGCTCTAAAGTTGCTGCTCCTCATTTTTAGCCATGGATGTGAACTTATATGTCTTTGTTTTTATTCTATTATTACTAATGTGTGCATTTATTTTCTATATTTAATAAGTTCGCTTATTCTTTATTATTGTATGCCTTTTTGTACCTGCTATGACACTTTTTGCTGTAACACTGTCCATTTCCCTGCTGTGGGACTAATAAAGGAATTCTGATCTGAGTCTTACTTAATAAACTGGGGACTGAGTATACACTGTAACTGCACATTTTATTATTGAAGCTCAAAGGCATTTAAGTATGTAAACCTGCCACGACTTATCACTCGATGTAAATGTAAAAACTCACCAATTATTAGAAGCACATTTCTCCTCTTTGACTCCCCGATGCTACATGATGCCAAGAGGAGAAGATACCGAAGAAGCATGATGATGTTTAGCTTTCCTTACTGTTTCCCATTAAAACTCGCTTTCTACATCTCAAACTGTCTGCTGGTTTGGGTAGGAAACATGTAAAGTGCGTCTAAACAATTCTATTCAATAAATGAAGTCGTCACAATCATTTAAAAACAAGTAGATAAAATGACTTCTAGCAGAACTGTTGGCTACATCACGGATTTGTTTTCCTGTCTTCCTTAAACAACTTAAGCCCCGCCTCCTAACGATCACATGACAGAGGTCACGTGCAAACAGAAAACAGGAACTGGACTGTCTCGCGCTTCGTCTGCAAAATGATATACATTTTAGGAAGTGGTTTCAGCAAAAAGGAACAAAAACGCGTTGTCAGCGAAAGTCCTGAAAATCACAGCTAAGCCATGGACAAATAAAGAAGAGGACACCACTTTAAGTAAGAGTTTCTATTTCCTGTTGTCTTTTATTTGTTGCTGCTCTATTCTATTCTATTATTATACTCTGATCTATTATGTGTTTTCCCCCCTGCTTTATTACTCTGTACTGTAATGTGTAGTGTTTTCTACCTTTGTTTTTTCATCCATTCTATTTTTTTCTCTGTTTGTTTTTCTCAATTTTCTTCTCTTCTATTTTATCTTTATTTATAACTTTCCCATTCTTCCACTAACACAGATTTTTTAATTTAAATCAGTCATGTTTTTCTACTTTTTCAATGCAACCGCTTATTGTTGATCTATTATAGTATAATTGGTAACAGGTGCAATATAGGACACAATGGTAAGAAATAAAACACTGTCAGATAAAGCTTACAGTAGGGTTAGGATGTAGGAATATAGCTTATGGAAAGGTGTGCTGTCATAACACAAAAAGAAACAGTGTCGAGAGCCAACCTGTCATATGACTATCATATGATTATGAAACATCAGAGCTTGTTCAGTCTAAGCGTCAGAGAAATAAATATGTCCTCAAGCGACTTTTCAAGTTAGTCGACTGAAGAATTTGTTCGTTTTTGTTCCCCATTGCACACAGATGCCAGCATGCATCTGAAAATAGCTGGTAAAGGTGCAGCTAGTTTGAATGACTTTGTATGCTGCAGCTTGTGAATTTACTCCAGGTTTATCTGAAGTCTTTTTTTTATAGTTGTTTGTGTTTCACATTATTTATCCAAATCTGCAAAGTAACTAAAGGTAATAAATAAATGTAGTGGAATAAAATACACAATTTATCTCTGAATTGTAGTGGAGTAGCAGTACAAAGTATAGCAAAACATGTAAATACTCAAGTAGTACAAGGAACTCACAATGTTACTTTAGTACAGTACTTGAGTAAATGTACTTAGTTACTGTAGTTCACTCCACTGCATTTAAAACAGAGACAGAAACTTCACCTTGTGTACGTTATTTTTTTTCTGCACGCTTTCAAATTTGCAAACCTTTTCCTCTGTCCACTTGCTGCTGTCTGTTCATCCTTTGTGTTGTCCTTCTCCTCTCCAGGTTCCCCCTCCTCTCTTCTGACTCCTGAGTGATGGAGTGTCCTCTGCTGGGCCGAGGGTCCGCCCTGTGCTGCTCCTACAGCTCTCTGAAGGCCTGGCTGCCCCTCCTCTCCTGGGCGCCCCGGTACCGGCTGAAGTGGCTGCAGATGGACCTGCTGGCCGGCCTCACTGTGGGGCTGACCACCGTCCCTCAGGCGCTGGCCTACGCTGAAGTAGCCGGCCTTCCTGTGCAGGTGAATCCTAGCTGTGCTGTTTGTGAAGGTTCATCCTTTAGATTCAACTCTCTCCAGATCTTAAGCCGGGCTGTTTTTAATCATAAAGTGGTTCAAATGGTCTTGTTCTGGTTTTCTTTAATTGGATCCATATACATTTCCTTAAATGGGTTGCTTGTTTTCTTGGTGATTTGAGCAATCCCTCTTGGACTGCAAAGAGTGGTGTATTTTATTTATCAATATCAATGTTTAAAATCATTTATTTATTTAGTTATCATCAAGCCTAAACAATAAGTTGAATGAGAGAATATTAACCAGCATTTATATGGGAGTCAATCAATTGTCACCTTTGGAAAGCAAACATTTCTTGTGTTAGTTAAACACATAAAAAGACATTTGAAGATGTCAACATGGGTTCTTGGAAATAACATGTTTTTTTCTGACATTTTATCGATGAAATCATTTATGAATTTATTGAGAAACAACTAGATTATAGGTACATTCAAGTAGTGTATAAAGACAACTACACATATGTATTCTCTATTATTGGAAAATTACTGAATCTATGCAAATACTGTTCACTTCAAAAGTTTAAATGTTTCCATTTTTGGTCAATGGGATTTTTAAACTGTTATTAAACCAGGAAAGTCTCACTGAGATAAAAAAAAGCTGTCTGCTTCTCGGGCTGCTTTTTAAGTTTCCACATCCCATACATCACATAATTAACCATGATGGGCTGTTAAAGTATTTGTGGTCAGAAAGTCCTGCCTGTACGTTCACATCTTAAACTCAGATTCGGGGTGAGCATAGAGAGACTCTACCCCTCAGCAGCCGAATGTGGAAAAGAAGGGTTACAGTGTCAAACTGAAGCAACAAGAAGATAAACCATTGGAGTGGGCAGGGACTCTTAATAAATATCTAAAAGCATTTCTCCCCACAGTACGGACTCTACTCTGCCTTCATGGGGGGGTTCGTCTACACCCTCCTGGGGACCTCTAAGGACGTGACACTGGGTCCCACAGCCATCATGTCCCTCCTGTGTTTCTCTGTGGTGGGGGGGCAGCCTCACCGCGCCGTGCTGCTCAGCCTCCTCTGTGGACTCATCCAGGCTGGAATGGCTTTACTGAGATTAGGTGATTAGTGATGGTCATTAGAAAACCTTATCAATCAATCAATGTGTATTTATATAGCCCAATATCACAAATGTTACATTTGTCTCAGTGAACTTCACAGTTTGTGCAGAATATCAGTATGACAATACGACACCCTCTGTCCTTAGACCCTCACATCGTACAAGGAAAAACTTCCAGAGAAAACCCACAGTTTAAAGGGAAAAATGGGAGAAACCTCAGGGAGAGCAACAGAGGAGGGATCCCTCTCCCAGGACGGACAGACGTGCAATAGATGCAGTGTGTAAATCGAAAAGATAATACATTTACAACATAGGTAGACCAAATGTTTGGAAATACATGTGTCTATAATAAGAAGATGAATCCACAAGGATGTCAACAGTCCTGTGGGAGCCATCAGGGAAGTAGTATGATGAGAGGCAGGCAGGACCGCAGAGACAGGTTCAGCCACGACTCGAAGTCCAGGACTCAGATCCAGAACTCAGGATAGAGGATCCAGGACACACGACCACAGCTACAGGATCAGCCTCGACTCAGGATCCCGGCGTAGATATGGACACAAAAAAGAGATTTGGGGGAAGCTGGGTTAATCGGAACATGAGAGTAGGTACAAACAGGCAGAAAGACGGAGTAAGGTGCCCCCCCCCCCCCCAACAGTCCAAGCCTATAGCAGCTAAACTAACGTGTCTACATACATGCACTCCCTTAGTGCATGTATGTATGAGGGAAAAGGGTAGCAAGTAAGAAGTAGGAGACAGAGATGGAGAGGCACACACAGGGAGAAAGGTCCCCACTGGAACCTGAATTGGTTAGAGGTATAGGAGTAGGTCTGTGGCTACATTCCACACTCCCGGTGCCGGAATAGGCCTCTCTGCAACCTGTTACCCTCTAATAGAACCTCGAGAGGTAAGAGAAAGGTTTTGGATAAAGTTTTAAATATAAGATCTAAGTTTTTAGGATTTAAGTGAAAGAGTAAGAACTAAAATGTATAGGTGAAGAGGCACAACGTATCTACGTCAATGCACTCTTATTTTATCACTATAAGCTTTATCAAAAAGGAAGGTCTTAAGCGTACTCTTCAAAACGGGTAGGCTGTCTGCCGCCCGAACACAAACTGGAAGCTGATTCCACAAATGTGGAGCTTATGACACCAGTTTTTGGAAACGTTTATCAAGTTAACACTCGAGAGACTTCTTTTACCAAAATAAAATGGGAGTTTTTATCCACAATGAGACACATTGTTTTCACCTGAAAGCAGTGCTAATTTAGCATTACATCTTTCAGTCTGTAAAATGTAGGGCGAGCTCTGTATCAAAATCTGATATTAGATCAATACAATATAAGAAAAAACGTGTTTAGAAGAGAGGAAGAAAAATGAGACTGCAGAGACTGTGAGGAAGCAGGAGATATGTTTGTGAGTGCAGCGAAGCCACTTCCTACCACCACATCTATGACTTCCTCTGCCTAACCACACACAATTCCTCTGACATCTGTAGATAAATCATACTTTATTTGATATATTTCTGGTTCTAAGTCAGTGTCATGCTTGTCTTATTAAGGTTTCCTGCTGGACTTCATCTCCTACCCTGTAATAAAAGGCTTCACTTGTGCTGCTGCCGTAACCATTGGCTTTGGCCAAGTCAAGGTGAGAGTTGAATACATCCAGACCCACAACAGGAACAACTACACATCCATCATCAAATCAACCATGTACCAGCTACTCTACTTGTTAACAGGCCTGTCTCAATATCCTTTTAACGCTGTCCAGCTAAAGATTCATATAACTGCTGCTTTTACATTTTTAAAGAGGCCCTATTTTGCTTTGTGGGGTTTTCCCTTTCCCATAGTGTGTTATATACTGTAGGTGTGTGCGCATGTAAATGGTCTGCAAAGGCTAAAATCTCAAAGTTCTAATTCTAAAGTTCTCAAAGACTAATTTTAAAAGTCTTTAAAAGACTAATGTCACAGCAGGATTTGGAAAAACGTGTCCTTGCTTTTATCTTCAGTAGACTGGACTACTGTAATGGTGTCTTCACAGGTCTCACTAAAACATCTATTAGAAAGCTTCAGCTGATTCAGAACGCTGCTGCTCGAGTCCTCACTAACACTAAGAAAGTGGATCACATCACTCCTGTTCTGAAGTCTTTACACTGGCTTCCTGTCAGTAAATAATTGATTTCAAAATACTGCTGCTGGTTTATAAAGCACTCTGAATGGTTTAGGCCCAAAATACATTTCTGACCTCCTGCTAAATTCTGTTTTCCAGAATATTCTAGGACTCGAGGGCATTCCCCACGACTTTGTCTTGGAGGTCTACTACACCTTCTACAAGATCCCAGAAGCCAGGGTAGGTGACGTGGTGCTAGGTCTGCTGAGCCTCTCTGTGCTGGTCATGTTGGTGTTCATGAAGAAGGGTCTGGGCTCTGACGACGCTCCCAGCTGCTCCACAACGATCGCCCGGAGACTAGTGTGGACCGCTGCGACCAGTCAGTACTGTGTGGTTGTGACTTTGTGTGTCTGTGTGCTAGTGGGTCCACCCTTTTCAAGATAGCAAAAACATGTAAGGTAATGTCTTTAAATGGCATGCTTTGTCAGCCAAAACCCAAATGAATTAACTTTATTTTGATTTAAAATTAAAATCTTCATATTTGAAAGGCTAAAAACAGCCTTTTCACTTTAATAAATAAAGTAATTGCTGCTGCTGTAATCTAAATGTGTTATAATTGCTATAAATGAACAGCTTTGCAGGGTGCACACATCTTTATCTTTGTGATTGATATTGTATACATTCTACATTGTGCCTGCTTTATGAATTACTTTTCTAAACGTTTACTCTATTTATTCGTGTCTTCTCTGTCCTGGTCAGTGCGTAACGTTTTGGTGGTGGTAGCAGCATCCTGCGTAGCCTTTTCCTGGAACGCTTTCGGCCATCCCGTGTTTACAGTCACAGGGGAAACTTCTAAGGGTCTCCCACCGTTCAAGCCCCCACCCACCTCAGACACCACAGCCAACGGCACCGTCGTCACCTTTGGAGAGATTGTAGAGGTAAGGAGCAGAGAGAGGAGGCCCGATTCAGGGTGAGGGCAGGGAATGATTTTACTAAACGATTGAACTTCACAAGAAGATCAGCTGACTAACCAGTCCTCTGTGTGCAGGACTTGGGTGGAGGACTGGCAGTGATCCCCTTCATGGGTCTGTTGGAGAGCATTGCTATTGCGAAAGCATTTGGTACGTTTTGTAAGCCATGCTAGCTGCGTAACGATGGCAATGTTGCCGTCAGTTGGTCAGTCCATCATTTTGATCCAGATACAAATAGATCAACAATCGGATGGATTCCAATTAGATTTGGTTAAGAAATGTATAATCCTCAGAGGATGATCCTAATGACTTTTTGATTTCTTCCGGCACCTCAATTAAGTTCATATTTGTGGTTTGATTTAAAAGTTTTGGATGGATTGCCATGAAATGTGCTGTTATGGCCCCCTTCATAACCAAAACCAAGATATTTGCAGAACTAATAACATCCTATTGAACCTAGCTGTGCTATGTTCTAATTACCAACCAACTTGGTAAACATCATCATCATCAAGTGTATCATTGCCATCAGGATCATGGTGATCTTTACCTGAAGCTCTGCAGCTTGACACTTTTCAAAGAATGAGTGTCTCTTCAGATCGTTGACAGATTTTAACTTCCTGTTTCTCCTCAGCCAGTCAGAACGACTACAGAATCGATGCCAACCAGGAGCTGCTGGCTATTGGTGTGACCAACATCATGGGCTCCTTTGTGTCCGCGTACCCCGTCACGGGAAGCTTCGGGAGGTGTGTGTGTGTGTGTGTGTCTAGTTTGTCAGTGTGTGTGTCTGGGTTGTGTGTATGAGGGCTCAGGTGTCTAATATGAACAGCCTTATGTTTTCTACTCACACACAGAACAGCAGTGAACTCTCAGACTGGTGTTTGCACTCCAGCTGGAGGGATCGTCACCAGTGAGTCTGATACCTTTCATCTTCTCTGTATCTCTTCCGCCCTCTAGTGGTGGTCTGTGTTATCATCTATTATCCACACTTCTCTTGTTTCCTTTTATTCCCTTTCCCTCTCTCTTGTCTCTATAGTGATGTCTAAGGGTCCACATGGAGGTCAATGCTATTCAACATTTCCTTTATCCACAATTAAAAATACAAACACAATCATAAGACAGAATGAAGATATGTGAAATGGGAAAACCCAATAAGCTATTTGAAGCTTTACATAGCCCCAAACACTAAAAAGCTTAATAAAAAAGATATCTTACCAACACGTCTAGAATGTGAGGGAGTTTGTGTATTATTAAGAAACATTTGCAAGCTAATAAAGCAACAAACATTAACAGATAAACCTTTAAAACTAAATATTTGTCTAAAATAGGTAAGAAATAATAAACAGATATACAACAAAGGGTTCAAATGGTTCAAATAAATGCATTTTAGAGTAAAATAACTTATTGAATACCCATTCAGTGAATTTGAATTTATTCTCTGACATATTTAAGTGACAACTGCTTCCTTAAGCGCTTTTTAAAGTTCAGGCTTGTTGGTAGACAACATTCATTGCAGAGGCCACCCAGCATGTGGATGTATCTATTACTTTTCTATTTAAAGGAGGGGTAGGTAAGTTTGAGAAACCGGCTTGAGATACACTTTTTGTTATATTCCATGGAATGCTCTTAATATCCTGATAGCAATGCATATTCTAAGTGCTTTGAAAAAAAATCCATAAAAAGATTTCATCTGTGGAAGCCGTAATACTGTAAAAACTACGACCAATTATTTTAGCCGGGCCGGCTAAAATAACTGGTTGGCCGACCTGTCTGTCAGCCTTCAATCTCGTGCACACACACACACACACACTCGTGCAGTCATTGCGCGTGCCGTCATTGGGAGTGTTTCCCCATGGTGAACGTGTCCTCCTGCAGCGGAGCTCGGCTCCGCTGCAGGAGGACACCATCAGCAGAGTTTGCTTCAACATCGTCTACCGGTCGCAAAAGAAAAACTGTAATGGAGCAAATTATGAAGAAAAATAAAGTGGAAACTAGGAGAAGTCAAACCAGAGTCAATATCGGAGTTGCTTTTCAACTATGGCGACTATTTACGGAGCACACCGAGCTGATATGTAAGGTTATCGGTGCAGCCTGGTCAGCCAGACGTAACATTTGTAATACATTTTCACAAAACAAACATGCTAGCTTCAAAAATATAAGCACTGACAATAACTGTGTTATACATTTGTTTTACATTCATTATCATGATCTTGTGCGCGTTCATGTGTGTTGGAGGAGGTGCTCTGTAAGTCTGAAGGAAGGGGCGGATTCTTTTCGGTTGTGTACTTTGGAATTTTTGTGCACTCGAGGCTGTTTCTCAAACTTACCTACTGCTCTTTTAAGAGATATGTCACAAACATAGGAAAATAATAATAATTTAGCATCCAACATACTCCACCTCAACAAACGTAATAATAACAGTCCATATAAAGTTAAATCACAAAAGACACCTCACCCTGACTTTGTGATCAATGTTTGTTAATAAACAATTAATTGAAAAGTTAATAAAGAAATGATATTGCAGAGTATGCTGTATCACATTTGTATATTTTAACTATGTTTCATGTATTCATGTGACTTTCCATTATGTCTCTCTTTTTTGTATTTTGGCGTATTTGTTAAGATTTCATTTCTGCTCAGTCTGTGAAGTTCGATCAGTATGGAAATAAAGATGTCTCCTTCTGCGTGTGACTTCAGGTGTGATAGTGTTGCTCTCCCTGGCGTTCCTCATGCCCGCCTTCTACTACATCCCCAAAGCTGCTCTCGCTGCTGTTATCATCTGTGCGGTCGCTCCCATGGTGGATTATCAAGTCGTGGCTAAGATGTGGAGGATACGCAGTAGGTGTCTCCTCTGTTTTATTACTTAAGTATGTCTCAGACATGTTTGTCTTTGAGTTGTGTTCTCATGCTCGTGTGTCTCCCTCAGAGCTGGACCTGGTGCCTTTCGTTGTGACGTTCCTGATGAGTTTCTGGGAGGTGCAGTACGGCATCGTGGGAGGTATAGCTGTGTCAGGAGTCCTGCTGCTGTACCACACGGCCAGACCACAGATAAAGGTACAATGTTGTGTCAATTGAGTGTGTGTGAATGATTGTGCTACTTAAAGCCCTTCAAGCTACAGTGGCCTGGTTTCCTGTAAAGGTACTATAGGCCTCCGCTTGAGTAAGAGGAGTTGCTATCACCAAAACTTGTTTTCCGTTTTTTTTTCGTAATAGCCAAAACCACACCACAGTTTCTGAATGAAACTCATATGATGATATATATTGTATCAAAACATACATTATGTTTTGATGATGTTTTCTTGATATCCCCCATCTTTAGTTGATGGTGACATCTAAGGATAGAGGGTGTCGTTTTTCTCATATTGATATTCTGAACAAACTGTGCTGTTGTATTTGCTGTTAAGTGTCTCTACTGTAGGCTATTTTTATTATATGTACAGCACTTTGGCTCGACCAAAAATCGTTTATAAATGTGCTATATAAATAAAACTTGATTTGATTTGATTTGATGGAGATATTTGCAAATGCCATTAAACAGTGAATCTTTATTGTCTATGCTCAAGATCAAAGATCAGATTTAGGTGCCTTGAGCGAGATTACATTTTTTCTCACCAAATAACACAACAAAATCCTGGTATCTCAAAAGTAACCGATCACTTTTGTCTCCCGTATTGTGCAGGTGTCTGATCCCGGCATGCTGGTGATGGAGTTGGGCAGTGGGCTCAGCTTTCCTGCCACAGAGTATCTCAGCCACCTCATACACACTCAGGCTCTGCAGGGTAACGGTTGTTTCGTCTGTCTTTGATTAGATGACAAAAACATTTGTGAAGTTCTTTGATTGACCATCTCTTTTATTGAAGTTTTTCCTTTCCTTTACTCTCCTGTTATTTCCTCCCTATCGTCTCCCCCCCAGCGTCTCCCCCGCGGTCAGTGGTCCTGGATTGCCATCATGTCAGCGTTATAGACTACACAGTGGTCAGCGAGCTCGGGGACCTGCTGCGGCAGTTCAAACTACGAGAAGTTCAGATGGTCTTTTCCAGATTGCAGGTACGACCTTCAGCTCTCACTGCTTCACAGATAAGTGTCTGTTATAGGAGAACTTTACCACCAAAATGACAGATTTATATGAAATACATTGTGTAAATATGAATTCTGGTAATATGTTGTGTCTCTTACATGCCTATATGGTAAACAAAGAATGGGAAAACTGGGAAAAGTTTAGATTTTTTAAGATAAATGGGGTTGTGTTGAACAACAGCCGATATTGTTGATGCTAACATTTGTTTTTATAGTAATGTCATTGTTTACTGTTGTAGTAGCTCTGCAGTTGTCAAACACGATCCCCATTAGGCACGTTCACACCGGAGTACTTTTCCCCGTACTTTTCCCGTTTAGTTCCGTTAGTACCCCTTATGTCGCGTTCACACCAAAAATAGTACTTAGTGCAGAGAACTTTTACCCCCATTTTTAGTGCCTGCTAGAGAGGTGGTACCAAAAAAGTACCAATTTCTATTGGCTGGGCGAATTGCAAACCACGCCCCGTAAAACTGACATTCTTTTTGAAGTCGGCATTGTATTTCAGAATCAGAATCAGAATCAGAATACCTTTATTAGTCCCACAGAGGGGAAATTTGCAGCGTTACAGCAGGAAAGAGCCACAGACAGCTTAGTGTTGCATATCTTAAATGCGTTATAAAAAAGTACTACGTTATAATATAATAAACAATATGCTTAAAAAAAAAGTACTAAGTTATAATATAATAAACAATATGCTAAAGAAAGATAAAAAATAAAATAAAATAAAAAGTTACATAATTTTCAAAAATACAGATCAAAAACAAATCAAATCTACAAATCAAATCCTGTAGCAGTTCGGATTTAGCAGCCCGGTGTGTGTTACAGTTATTAAAGATGGCATATGTATATAAAGTATATATTGCACATAAAGCACATATTGCACATAGTTTTACGGTATTTAACAGCAGCAAGTTACACAATTTACAAAAATAACAACAAGGGTTTAGCAGCCAGGTATAAATGACACGGTTATTAATGGCATTTGCTGGCATTAGCATTATTAGCATTAGCATTAGCCCCCCGCACCTTCAAGGTTCAAGGGTCTTTATTTGTCATACGAACATAGCTACAGAGTAGTTATGTCGATGAAAATCTTAGGTCGGAGAGAGAACTAAGTGCCGGGGCACTAAGTATGGCAAAGTACTTGGTGTGAAAGCGGCTATTGACTTCAAGTCCTCAAGACTTTTCTATTTTATTTTTATTTTCCGTTCACCTTGGAGGAAAGCAAGAAAAACATTTTCCTTAAAGGTGGGGTAGGTAAGTTTGAGAAACCGGCTCGAGATACACTTTTTGTTATATTCCATGGAATGCTCTTAACATCCCGAAAGCAATGAATATCTTAAGTGCTTTGACAAAAAATCCATAAAAAAACGTCATCTATGGAAGCCGTAGTACTGTAAAAAGCACGACCAATCATTTTAGCCGGCCCGGCTAAAATAACTGGATGGCCTACCTGCCTGTCAGCCTTCCATCTGTGCACAAATGTATCTCGTGCCCTCATTGGTCATGTTCGTGTGTGTTGGAGGAGGGGCTCTGTAAGGAAGTGGCAGATTTTTTCCGGCTGTGTATTTTCAAATTCTAGTGCACTCGAGCTGGTTTCTCCAAAATTACCTACCCCACCTTTAAGAATTCAAATGAAAGAAGAAGGGAGGGGGGAGGTGTGCGTGAGAGACCATTTACATGCACAAAAACCTATATAACACACTACTGGAAAGGGAACCCCCCAAAGAGCATAATAGGGCCCCTTTAAGGTCTTCTTTCAACAAGAATGTATTAGGGTTTTGGAACTAAATGCCTTATTGTTATACGACAGAAGTACGTTTTCAAAACAGCATAAAAATACAAAATATATATTTGTTTATATATCTATGTCTCTGTCTTCCTCTGCTCTTTAGCCCTCGGTCCTGGAGGTTCTCCTGGCAGCTGACCTGCAGGACTTCAGGCACACAGACAGTGTGGAGGCGGCGCTGCAGATGGAGACAGAGAGCCTCCTCGATGAATGACATAAAAAAAACCATCTAATCAGAGACTGGAGAGGACGGAAGAAACGTAGCGACACTGATCAGTGACGTTTCTGATGTGGGATTAACAGGTTATTCTGAAGTTTGAAAGGTGATGACCTACCTCCAACAACTGATAACCTGGCTGCTGGTTGTACAGCCTGACTTTGGAAATCAATATGGGATTTGGAGATTACAGCACTACAACATTGCACATCAACATTGGACCAAAAGTCTAATTGTGTTTTTATAGTATTTTATATGAGGGACCATTTTAGAGTAAGGGGGGTAATGAGAGAAGTATTATTACTTAAGTATATATTTACTAACGGCGATCTCCCGCCGTTATGTTTTTGGATTAAAAGATGGTAGGGGGGCTTCCAGAGATCATAATCGGAATTTACACTAAGAATAGGGACGATTGGTGTGTGAATAATGAACAGCAGAGAGCAAAGATAACACGTAATCTATCTGTCATTATGTGTATTTTATTTATCATATTTCTAAATGTAAGTTGGTTGGTTTCTGTTATTATTATGTCGGGAATTCAATATTGCCAAGTCAGTTTCAAAATGGTTTTAATTGACTCAACACAATGACACTGATTGAATTACATTCCAACCTAAATGATCAAATCTATGCAAGGGATTGTACATAATAAAAAGTTTACATTCCCAGATGTGTGCATGTGGGTTTGTGTAGTGAAGTCAGCTGATTGGTCCCAGTATCATTTCCCCAAACTGTTATCAACGTGGAGGTGATATACTGATGTTCTTGCAAGCAGTTGTTTCCACATGAATCCATAAGTAGTTTTGACAAAATACATTTACTACCTAATGTGAAATCCATACCGAGACCTTTACAAAACTTTCAAAATCTATCAATCTGTGGCCTCAACTACGACGGAGTATTAGGGCCACACTTAGAAAAAATAAAACGGAGAGATTTCGAGAATAAAGTCGTAATAATACGAGAATAAAGTCATAACTACGAGATTAAAGTCGTAGTTTCATAAGTGACTTGAGAAGGAGACAACAGCAGCGTCCTGCAATACAATGAGGAATGTGGAGCATCTTGTGAAGCAGCACTTTAGTTTAGGTTTCTCAAATAACTAAATACTTAATCTTTTGGCACATCAGCATCAGATTATCATAAGTATTAGAACTTTGAAAAGGTTGTGCAAGAAACTATTTTATTTCGAAGAAAGAACCGAACGGACTTGGAGGAGATTGTCTCCTTTCTGCAGGAGGAAATGGCTGGTTCTGGCCGACTACAAGGCTATCGTTGGTTACATCTACGAGCTGTTCAAAGGGGATTTGTTGTTTCACAAGAAACGACAAGACTTGTAATCAAGGCTTTGGATCCAGAAGGAGTCGAACGATAGCCTTATAGTGGAATCGGAATGAGCTCCCCATTGAAATCAGGACAGCAGAAAGCTTACACATCTTCCGGCGCAGACTGAAAACTGAAACCTGATGTACTTATAGGATTCTGTTTTCTTCAAGTTTGTATCTTGTTGGTCGAATGCACTTATTGTAAGTCGCTTTGGATAAAAGCGTCAGCTAAATGCAATGTAATGTAATGTAGTCGGCCAGAACCAGCCATTTCCTCCTGCAGAAAGGAGACAATCTCCTCCAAGTCCGCTTCTCAAGTCACTTATGAAACTACGACTTTAATCTCGTAATTATGACTTTATTCTCGCAATTATGACTTTATTCTCGTAATGTTATGACTTTATTCTCGTAACTATGACTTTATTCTCGTATTATTATGACTTTATTCTCGAAATCTCTCTGTTTTTTTTCTTCTAAGTGTGGCCCTAATACTCCGTCGTACTCAACAGCTCTTTTCTTGCACTTTTTTCAAGTTTGAAAGCAACCTTAAACAACTTACTGAAGTAAAGCTGTATTCATAATATATTTCCAATCAAATTAATTCATTTGTTGAGATATGTTTTTACAATGACATTATATATTTTTCTTTTAATCTATGAATATATTTGAAAAAAGCACAAAATCTTTGTTTTAGCGTTGTGAAATACAGAAACATTCTCATTTCATAGATGGTGAATACTTTCCATAGGGTAAGTGACTGCAAATATCACAAAGTAAACCATTGAAGGCATAAATCAGCGGATTTTCTATACAAGTATTCACTGTACCTGCATTAACATAAACACTGTAAAACACTTCAACACCAAATGTGCAAAAAGGAACATTATGTAAGTACTTTTACCACTCATATTGTATGTTGATGGTGAAGTCCAGAAGTTCAGCCCCTCACATGAACAACAAGATGAAGGGTTGTCTCCATCCATCACCCTCGCCCGGCTTATCGGCTGTTTCCAGTTTTAGCAATTATTAACCAGGCTGCTGATTCACTGGGAAATGTTCCTGATCAGTGTCGAGTTGAAATATGAATACGTGGATTCTTCTCAAGATCAGGACTTCTCTTCATTTGGATGTCAATCTTGAAAAACTGTGTTCATTAAAATGACAGAACTTTTCAATCTAAACGATGAATTTGCAGTTTTCAATGCTTTTGAGTGAATAATACATTTGACCAAAACACAAGCAAAATATAAGAGCTGCGGTGAGGTCAACCATTGCAGCTTACAGTACTTATACATGAAACATTTTAACCAGATTGCTACTCAGTTCTCTACCTAAATCGACCAATACATTACCGAGCAACATAAAACTAAGTATCTATTTTGTGTGCCTCTGTTGTGACATGTTTACATGCCTTAACGTTCAATTATTTTTTAGAGAAACTCCCTTTGGGATTTTAGCCTTTGTACATGCACAAAAACCTATATTATAACACACTACAGGAAAGTGAAACCCCAAAAAGCATAATAGGCCCTGTTTTAAAGTGTGGATTTTGCATGACTCTTTGTGGAGTTTCTTAAATTAAATAAATTAGTCGATTTATCGGCAAATCATGAGTGTTGGGCAACCAATAATGACTTCTTTCTTTGATTTATCTCATGTGATATGTATACTATTTGTATCTATTGTGTCATGAGGTGGATATTTGTTATGATGTTTTTGTTTGTTTTGCAATGTCAGGAAGATCTGTTAACACTTAGATGATCCCATGACTTGTTCTCTGGAACCATCATTGATCAAAATGCCAATTTAATCAATTTCTTTGCATTCCTCACCAAAATGGTGTAAAATGGTTATGTGTTCAGATGGTAAATCAAGTCTGAATCACAAAATCAAATCCACAAAATCCTCATCAAAAAAGATTTGTAGTCATAAGTTACATACTTCTATCAAATGACGTTGGAGCTAAGCTAGTAAAGGAATGTTAGAATACAATTTTCCTTTGTCATTCATGGAGCCCAGAAGGTTTTTTAATTAAAAAGTAAAACATAACTTTTTATGAAAAAAGAAAATGCAGTCACATGTTCTGTTCTTCACTGTTGGACTTCTTATCAGTGAAGGTGTTTGAGCTAATGTACTCAATCCATCCTGAGAAGTACACAAACCGTATGACCTTTTTAGAGCAGTTTTATGACTGCGTTATTGAAAGTTGTATTTGAGTAAGGCTTCGTTTTTTGCATGGTGTCTGACTCGTCAAAGAAGTGTTTAGATTGCTTTATACGTTCAGTAAGATGTTCAGCACACTGCAGCTAAATGGTACTTTACGTGTTGTACTAGCAGCGCTCTTGTTAAACATAGCTCTTGGTCAACTATTTATCTAAAAAGGAAGTACGTTTAGAAATATGATGAACAAAATGTACAGGACGAGCCACACTGATTTCATTTAATAGGAATATGATAAAAAGACACGGTAAATCACTATTGTGCTGTTTCCTTCATGCTCGTTCCTGCTGAGCAAGATCTCTCATTTGAAGGAATCTTGCTTGATTAAAAAAAAAACGTTTCGAAGCTAGATAATACATAATGCAGAAACATTAGATGGGGTCCAACAACATCGGACTAACGGTTGCTTATTAGACGATCTGTCATGGATGGATTGGTGAAGTCCTTCACCTACATGACACTCAAGGAGACCTGTACTAACCAGGAAGAGACTCACATGACCACAAAGAGATGAAAGAGGCCGAAAGAGAAGATTACAAAAAGGCCAAAACAACTACAAAGAATTTCAAAATAGCTGCAAAGACACACAAAGAGACTCTAAATGATTTCAAAAAGCAGCAAAACAACCACAAAGAGAAGCGTAACAACTATCTTAGCAGCCCTCCACTTTAAAATATAATTCACTGTAGGTTGCCATATTTTGTCGTTTATTCATCGTCCTACAGTTTTTTGTATTTGTATTTTTTAGCTTTTAAGGTTCTTAGTACATTTTAATTTAAATGTGGTGTAAATACATGTCTTTATTCTTTTTTAATGCTAAATCGTTTCCTAAAAATACTTCTTTGAATTATCTTTATATTTTTTACCCACTATTGCAACCTTTTTTCTTGGATAGTTTATGTTTGCATCACCAGACACCAAAGCAAATTCCTTGTGTAAACGTACCAATAAACTTGATTCTGATTCAGTGTCTGTGTCTTGTTCCTACAGTTTGTTGTAGCTGGTGGGGCCTTATGCACGTCGGTGCCCAGGGGCCCATCATCTCATAATCTGCGGAGTGAGCAGAGCCAGTTTCATTCATGCCTGATGACAAGTGCTGAGATTCAAATGACATATACAACTGTCTCAGTTCTTCTTCTTTGGACAAAAATAATCGTATTCATGGTCCATTTAACATCTCTAGAAATGGATGCAGTGTCATTTTTTAGATCAAAATGAGTGAAAGCGTTAACGAAAAATGTGAGTTAAAAGCTCCCCAGGAAAAAACATGATGTTCTTTTTCCTATTAAATCCCTGCTGTTGACAAAAGGTGGTTATAGATTGGCCCCTCAGGTCTGTAATGTACAAATTTATGAAGACCTGTCTTTATGTTTGAACACCGTCCTGAGATTGATTATGGTACCATAACATCTATTGACTCAGGACTTTGTTGGTGTGTCAGTTCTGTTTGAATTGTATCTTAATTTTGTGTTCTATTGAGCAATAAGTAACTCTTTTGCTGTCACTCGAATAAAGGACCCATTTATGTAATTCAACAGTGATTGCTTCATCTGGTTCTTTGAATGCTCCAGGAGCCCTATAAATGCTCACACTTTGAGAATTCACCTACAACTTCTTCACCAACTCCTGAATTCCCACACAGTCTCTCTAAGGTGAGTATTAACGCTGACAGATGATATCAGCATCATTTAAAATGTGGTTGTAATGTATTAATAAAGGTCTCTCTTTTTTGTCTTTTTCAGCAGGTTTGCGTTGTGGGTTTGATCCATAATGGGGTTGCCAGCGGGTTTGATTTTGGCCCTAATTCTGCAGATTCTTTCAGGAAGCACTTCAGGTAAACCATCTGATATCTTTGTATCTCTGTAATCTCATGTTTGCTGTGTGATTGTACTCCCGAAAAAAAGAAGAAAACTAAAATATAAAAACAAATTGTGGTTATATTGTTAAGAACAGATATTTATTAAATAAAAAAATGGCAATCACACACTTCTGATGTAATTCTAAAGGTATCACTAAAAGATTAGACGTGTTGTGCTATCATAGAATACCTCGACACAGATTACTCTTAATCTGCGAAAGTAAGGAAATACATTGCAATTGCATGTAATAGCTTCATCATGCATTCATCAAACCATCCTTTTGATAGGGACAATTGCCTCCGGCTGTGACTCTTGTCATGATGAAGCCAACTGCCTGAAGACACGAGAAAGAGGCGACTCCTTCACCAGCCAGGCGTACTCTTGTGTGTGTAAAGATGGCTTTGTAGGCGATGGGCTCACCTGCTACGATGCAAAGCTCTGCAGCGACTCCTCTTGCTGTAGCCAAGGTTATCAGTGGTCACCAGACATGGGCTGTGTGGACACTGACGAGTGCTCCCTCTCAGAGTCACCCTGCACCCCACGCCAGGTCTGCCGAAACACCCCGGGGTCCTTTGCATGCCTGGAGCCCTCCACCCAAACTGTCCTGTTCCACTGTGGACGCTCTGATTGTCCCAGGGGCATGGACTGCATCGATGGTCATGGCTCTCGCTGCGCTGACCCCTGTGATCAGTACACCAAACTGAATGATGAGTGGCGTTCAACTAATAACACAGTGATTAGCCGCCCACGCTGTGACCGAGATATCAGATGGAAAGGCTGGTATCGCATGTATCTGGGCAGAGAAAGTGCTCAGCTTCCAGAGAGATGTTTAGGTAGCCGCAGGTGTGGAACTGATGCTCCCATGTGGATGACAACAGCTCATCCCACAGAGTCAGATGAGATTGTAAATCGCAAGGTGTGTGCTGCCTTCGAAGACGACTGCTGCAATTATGACACAGACATCCAGGTCAAGCTCTGCCCTGGAAACTTCTACGTCTACAAACTCGTGAGGCCATCCACATGCTACCTTGCTTACTGTGCAGGTAGTGGTCCATTTCAAACGTCTTTCAGTGTTTGGGTACACATAGGACATAGGAAAATCCAGTCCGTTTTTTTCTGTGGGCTGGTCAGAAAACATGAGATTCATAATGCCAGATTTGGAACCCATCCCTATGTTACATGCAGGATAATTAGAGTATACTTCCCCCCATCTGAGTATGTCCACCTATGGCTTGAAAACTACCTTTGTAAGGGTGCAGCATATGTTTCTTGCCAACCAATCAGAGTAGACTGGTCTTTTTCACAAAGGGGGTTTAAAGAGACAGGCGCCACAACTGAGCATTTCAGAAAGAGGGTGAACACAGCTACAGTATATTCAGATAGACAGTATGAGAACAAATAATGTAAACATAGAAGCATGTTAACATGTTTTAGTAGAAACCCTGAAACCCAATATGAACCTTAAAATTAACATAATATGTCTCCTTTAAGTGTTTTAAACTTATCAAGAAGACATTATTATCCTATTGGTTTTAAATACGATGTCTAAACCAATTCATTTAAATTCTTTTTTTGAAACAGAGGTGAAGGGACCAGCCCCTGAAGTTGTGCCAACCACACCTGAGCCCATAACTGAGCCCCTCACCCATGCACCTGATACAACACCTGAGACCTTCAGCTCCACTCGGGCACCCAATCAGCCTTCTCAGCTGATTTGTGGCCGTGAGACGCTTCAAGTTGGGCTGAATGTGGACAGCCTTACATCCTCTGGTTTGAACCCTCTCTCTGGAAACCTGGCAACGCTCAACTGCTCCCGGTTCACAGTGCGTGATAATGTAGTGTGGTACGAAGTGGAGACCAGAGCCGGTGTCTGTGGAAACACTTTGAAGGTAAAGAATTGCTATTAATGTGTTTGGCTGTAAACCTGATCCAGTCATGCTGCTGCTAATAGCACATCCTCTCAAGCCAACTGAAGCATAGAACTGCAAAAACGTGATTATCCTTTGTCTTTCAGACCAACAGCACACATGCCATCTACTCCAATAGTTTGTTCATCTACCCGAAGAGCAACTCCTCCTTCGTCCATCCTCTGAGTGTGCCCTTCACCTGCGTGTTTCCCCTGGACACACACAGCAGCATGGACGTGGCTGTCAGGCCATTCCTAGAGTAAGTAGCCTTTAACCCTCCTGTCATGTTTGGGTCAAATCTGACTGATTTACTTTACTTTCTTCAATCATAATATAATCATAATCATTGTGTTTTACATTTGATTACCTCAAGGCCTTATAATATCCTCCACACTTGCCATTTGAACAAATCAAATGTATACCACCAATTTTGAGTGGTTTAACACCTATGTTCCCTGTCAAAAATAAATGAATGGGTAACCCTAGATTATGTTCCTCTATCAGATAGTACACACCCACAAATAGACAAATTGTACATTTTGGAATACATTTTCAGTGTTTTTCTTTGACTCGGAACACCAAAGTAAAGGGGGAGAAACGAGCACGCAGGAGGGTTAAATGACTTTGACCAGAATAGTGAAGCTCTTGTGTCCATTATGGTATTATAGCATTCTTGATACACGTAAAAAGGATGGATCTGAAGAGTCTTTACACAATGGTGAAAATAATTGTTTGAGATGACAAAAAAACAAACAAGTTTTTCTCCACAGGCTGAAAGGTGCTATTACAGGCTCTGGTTCCAGAGCAGAGGCCTCCATGTCTCTGTTCCACGACTCCAGCTTCTCAGAGAAGTATCCTGCAGGCCTGATCACCCTGCCGGTCGGCTCCCCGCTGTACGTGGGCGTCTCGGTGGAGGAGACAGATCCAAGCTTTGCTGTTGTTCTGGAGGACTGCTACGCCACGCACTTATCAAACCCTCACAACCCCGAACAGTACCCTCTCATCCACAACAAGTTAGTACTCCTTTACAGCAGGGCTGCAATTTAAAGTACATTCACTCAATTACTTGAGTACACAATTTAGGTACTTGGACTTTACCTGAGTCATTTGTCATGTTATGCTACTTTATACTACTCCATTACACTTTGGAAGCTATTACGGTACTTTTTACAGCTTTAGTTGCCTAACATATTCAGATATAAAAGAATACAAAATATAAAACAACTAATAAATAAACACTGACATACAATTATGGGTTCCAGCAGCCATATGCAAATTAATTAAAACTAGCTCCATATTAACCAGATGTGACAGACACATAAATGCATCAATTATAATCAAGTAATTTAATATATATAATTGTTTTAAGGGATATTCTGCATTTTGAGCACTTTTGCTTTTGGTACGTTTGGGGCCAATGCTTTTGTACTTAAAGAAATTAAGATTCTGAATGCTAGACTTGTAACAGAGTATGTAAAATGTACTTTTGCTCAGTTAAGATCTGAGTATTTCTTTCACTACTGCTCTTAGTCCTGTTCCATGTGGTCTAATATAAATGGCAGGAAGTTGAATGTAGTGATGTGTGATGGCGCTGTCTCCCAGGTGTCCTGCTGACCGCAGACAGGTGTCCGTGGTGGAGAGTGGCGCTTCTCTCCGGGCTCGTTTCTCTTCCCTGTTCTTCCTGCTGCAGCATGAGTACAGAGACCTGTACCTTCACTGCAGCCTCAGCCTGTGTGATCGGAGAACCAGCTCCTGTGTTCCAGTAAGTCACTTATTTCACTTCATCAATAATTCATCACAAATGCCCCTTGTTCTGGTTTTAATCGTATTTTCTCCAACTTCTCCCACCACATATAGCCCTGCACACATAGGAACTATCGCTCTGTTTCCAACTCTGAGCATCTGGAAACCATCACCGTTGGACCAATCCTTTGTGAGTATGACTTACAACTTAGTGTCATGGCTTGTGTTCAAACACAAAGAAATGTATGGCATTAATAACCATGTTTCTTCTTTCTTTCTCTCTTATATATCTTCAGGGGAAAAGGCAACCGAGTGAGCTGATAACATACTGTGACCTTGTTTTGTTTCAAGATGTTTTTACAATATTAGTAGAACTGGTGTTACATGTATAATGAATGTTAACATACTTTGTATCGATCATTGATTATTTTTCCTTTGTAATGATTTTGTCATCCGTTTTTGATAGGGGGGATTAAAAGGGCTGGGTGATCTTTCATCATGTTATGAGTCATTTCATATCTGGATAATGATATACATGATATGGCATGTTTCTGCTTATTAAAAAATTGTCAATATGAAAAAACTATGAATACTCCTGTGTGAAATAAGTATTTGAAAAATGAAAAGCATTTTCATAAATAGGAACTGAAGATCCACATAACAACTTAAAGTTAAATTGTGTGTGAATGTGTGTCAATGTCAGCTCTAACTTCAGCCCAAGTGGCACATTGCTCTGTATAAATGATGATTTGTAAATGTTAAATAGTTTTGAGGGCCGTAAAGACTGGATAAAGCCCTAACCCTTTTTACCATGTGAGAATGGAACTCACTAAACGTAATAGCAATAGTTTTCTCTAATTGTTATAGTTTGCCAGGTCAGGAGGATCTGTAATCACTGTGATGATCCCCAGACTTTCCTTTGAAACCATTATTGGGTTGAAATAACAATTCATCCACTACTCATGTTTATTATAGTATCAGTCACATCAACCAGAAACCAAGTCGGACACAGATATGAGTAATTATCTTCAGTGAGTGAAGTTACATACTTATGTCATGTGATTAATACAGAGCAATGCTAGTAAAGGAAGGTAAAGAAACTCCCTCTGGAGTGAATTTGGGGATTCTAGCCTTTGCATTGTGCATTGACATGCACACAAACCTATATAACACACTATCTTGTTCAAAAGGGTTGTAGGCCCTTATAGATGAATTGTGGAGTTTCTAATTACATGTAAACACGGTATGTCTGTACTTATTCCTTTGACTTTTATGTGACAAAAAAAACTTGGTCCATTTACAATTTCAGTCAAACTGAGTAAGAACATGATTGATAGATGTAAGGCGAGGTTTAAACCTCTGAAAAAAGCAAATAAGTCAGGATCAGAATCAGAAGTACTCTTACATTACAGACATTTACGTTGTAACATCAAAGTATAGATACAGGCGTTATTCAGTTAATTAACAGATTCATATTAATACTAAAAAAGTGTGGTGATTAAATCTATTATTCTGCTTAATGTATACCTTTATTTTGGCACTTTAAGAATGTTTTGAAGCTTTATTAATGTTTAAAATGAAGAACCATTACATTAAGAGAATTGTATTCTGTTGCTGATACTTTTATTTTTTAAAAGGTTCTGATTACTTCTTCCACCAGTGCCCAAAGTGTATGGTATTGACTAACCTAGTGAACTAGCCTTCACTTGCTTGCTTCTCTGGTTATTTGAGTTCTTTAACACGACAGTGCAATCGTGTGAAATGAATCCCACCACAAAATGTTTCCTCATTTAATGTTTTGATAGAAATAGTATCAAACTTCTAGGTAAATGAGGTGCTGATTTAACACTGTGTTGTGGTTGTTTACCCTGCAGCTCAAGGTCACAGTATACACAGCTCTGCTTTCTAGGAAACTCATAATAATGGCTAGTGTATGCAGGGGGCGGTGACATCAGTTATAAATGACAGGCCAAACCTCCAATAGAATGTCTCGCTGGCCCACAGGGGGCGGGGCAGTGGCTGAGCGATGTTTCCCAGTCGGGTTTAGAGCAGTTGGGGCTAATTTCCGCTCGGTGGTGGCCGTATAGATAAAGTAGCCCTCAACTTTTCTCCGCCAACAACCGTCGTCATGTCCAACAACAACGCCAGCAACAACTTAATCATCGCACAGCGGACCGTGAAGCAGCTCCGGTTAGAGGCCAGCATCCGGAGGATCAAGGTACGAACCCCCTCAACACTGACACACAAACACGGAAGACTAGGCGAGAGACAGCTGAATGGCGGAGACAAACTGTTGCTGAAATGACACAAAGTGGACTGTTACATCATGTCTTCAACAAAGTGCTCTTTAAAGTTACTCATAAACTCCTGTATAGTTAACTAAACGTTAGTGAAGCCACAGTTAAGCGAGCAGTGTGTTCCGCGTTATAGAGGCTGTCAGTCTGTGGAAGCGTCACCACTTTAAAGTGTCGACACGTTTATCAAAGTTAAACCTCTTAATGTGTGCTATCTGAAGGAAACACTGTTATAACTCTGTTAAAGTGTCGTTTAATAGACACACCCATCCGTTTATTATGAAGTTGCTTGCAAATGATATGCAAAACAGTGGCAGTTATGTGGTGTAGGTTTGACAGCAGGTCAGCGGGAGCATTACAACTGTACATGTTTATGTTTCCTCATGTCTGGCTCTGCAGGTGTCCCAGGCCGCTGCTGAGCTGAGGAACTTCTGTCTGCAGAATGCCTCCAGAGACCCCCTCCTGGTCGGGGTCCCCTCCAGTGATAATCCCTTCAGACCCCCTAAATCCTGCTCTCTGTTCTGAGGTAGGCCTGCTTTTCCCTACACTGGGGAGTTAAGCTGTGCAAATAAGTACACTAGGGATGAACTTCATTACACCTTCACAGTTTACACTGACATTAATCTGCTGAATTCAGGCAAGACTTGTAGAAAAGGACTTGTGTATGTTTTTTATTAGATTATGGAGTAAAGCATTCAAAATAAAAACAATATACAATTATATAAAATAGAGAAAAAGCAGAAAATCCAAACAAGCTTGACCAAGCAAATAGTTTCGCTTGAAAGATTTCACAATGAAAAAAGATAAACAATTGCGAAAACAGTTGCAGAGAATTCTTCAGTTAATCTAATAATTGATTAATTGAGTTATTATTTCAGTTCCGATTCTGGACCTTATTTATTTAATTGGGCTCTACTCTACTTTATTTATTGACGTGGATGCTTGTGACTATCAATATTCAAACATACAGAAGAGAAATACAAAAATAGTTAAATAAAGCATAAATAAATTGAATAAATAAAATAAATACAATGATATAAATTGAGGAAAACAGAAAATCTGGACCTTGTTGAAGCTGGACCAAGCAATAATCTAATAATTGATTAATTTAGTTATTATTTCAGTACGGATTCTGTCCCTATTTATTTCATTGTGCTCTAATGTACTTCATTTA
This sequence comes from Gobionotothen gibberifrons, assembly GCA_943591055.1. Taxonomy (NCBI): domain Eukaryota; kingdom Metazoa; phylum Chordata; class Actinopteri; order Perciformes; family Nototheniidae; genus Gobionotothen; species Gobionotothen gibberifrons. The sequence goes on from CALSBZ010004422.1 coordinate 453,166, forward strand.
TTGACGTGGACGCTTGTAAAGCCAATTTCATTTCCCCTTTGTACACAGTTTCTAATCTAAATCAAATGATATAAGGCGGAACCTATTCATTATTCAGTAAGGTGATCAACTTCTTTGATTCTCATTTGTTTGCTTAAAGGGCCCATGTCATGCTTTTCTGGTTATTACCCGTCCCCTTGTGTGTTATGTAGCTTTTTATGCATGTAAACGGTCTGAAGAGTCACAAACCCTCAAAATACACCCTGTAGCGAGTAAAACTCTAACACAGACAAGACCTGTCTATGCTGCCCCAGAACGCCTCGTTGGAGATTTCTCTTTTTCTATTGTTTACTTCTTGGCTATAGTGACGTATTTGTGTATAGTGACGTAACGTAACGTACCGGCTACGCAGATTGAGCCGTTACGTTACGTCCGCGGAGCCGTTATGTTTGGACCAATCCGCGGACTTCCTCACACACACACTCGGTGGGACGTTGCGAGGTTCGCTGCTGCGAGCAGCGGGACACTGTGAGCTGGCTCACTGGTGTGGGGTCGGCGAGACAGCGAGACACCGCAGAACTCAGCCTGAGCACACATACAAACTCCCAGCCAGGCTGCGGGTGTGTGTGTGTTCGGGCTGGGTTTCGTTGTGTCTCACTGTCTCGCAGACGGCCACTGGGCTCACAGGGAGGGGGGGGCAGGAACTCCAACAAGCCGTTTAGGACAGAGAGTGAATACACATACTATACAGAGATGCTGTATGAGAAACCAATGTGAGTTTGGAACATTGCACAATATAAATCTATTTTAGTATTATTAATTATGATCAGTAGAAATGGCCATGTCATGGGACCTTTACGTTTTTTTTCAAGCAAAAAAAGTGCCGTACATCTGATGGTTCTTGCTAGTGATTAGTCTAATCACACATTGCTACTGTCTACAACTCAGTGAACTTTTTTGTTCTTTAACAACACATGTTGGTGACATGCATTTAAGTGAATCCTGGCTTAAAGTAACAGACATATTTGCTGTTTTACGACTTTTTTATATAAGAATATTTCTTTCACCATGTTTCCTGAATCTTATACAAACAACCCGATTCAGATTAACATTATTACCATACAAGCTTGATTAATTTCTATTATTTACTCCTTTGTTTTCCCTAATGTGAAATATAATGTCTTCAGAGAAAAAGTATGAATGTATTAACTTCTTATTAGTTTAAGTTTTCCCAATTATGTGTCTACTGCAGAAGGAAAGGTGGAGGATTCCTGAATTTACCCGGCGAAGGCTCTCTTCATTTCTACTCGATGTCGCTGTAGGTCGACCAGCAGCTCCTCTTGGGATGATGCAACATGGGACTAATGGGTTCGGGGGAAGGAACAGCTCCAGTTGTTTGCCAAATGTAATAGTATCATAACTCCTATAAATTTCATTTATAACGGGGCCAAATTCTAAATGTTGTCTAAAAAAAAATATGTATCGACACTAACTTGACTAATGATTAAGCCGTTCTTGGTTTACCTAGTACTAAACATGTCTTATTGTAATTTTCCTGACCAAATGGTGCCCGTCTCCTGTCAGTGAAATTCCACCCATGTCATTGGCTACTGAAAGTGCAAATTCCTCTTTTGTTTTGTATGGCAGGTCAAACATTAATTTAAACCAGGTGCTGTTCAAGAATCACAACATGTTCTATTATATATATATATACATTTATATACACTATTGTATTGTGTGCCAACAGATAAAGTGGTAGCTATTGAGCTAAATTGATTGGTGTCTTCAACTAAGGTACAGCAACATGGTACTCTTTATCATATCACTGCAGGGCATTTGTCCTTTCATCGCTATTCTGTATATATTTAACTTTTAGGCTTTCTATTGTTAGCCTCTATGTTTCTGCCTCCAATTTAAAAACACATGCCTTACAATGTTTGGATAGGGAAACCTGGAGCATATTTAATGTAAATCACTTTTAATATATAAATGGCCAAACAGCCAATGTTAATATATCTGCTCAAGACTTACAAAGTGTTTGTATTGAAGGAATCATGCTGCAGTGACTTGTTGCATTAATCGTTCTCCACACTGGAATCTTATTCCAATTAACCAAAACTTTTGACACCGTTAAACTTTTCTAACTTTGCTGCTGTCTGCAACCTTTTCAAAATTAAACTTTTCGGACACTAATTGTTGTATGTGATTTTTGAATATAAAGAAAAATCTCTTTTTAATATGGATGGCTTATTTCTAAAACCACAAAATTGAGTAATTTGTCATCTTCCCACAAACAACAAAGCTTTTCACCCTCTGTCTGAAACCAGAGCCCAGTCTGCTCTGATTGGTTAGCTGGCCGGCTCTGTGATTGCTCAAGTGATTAAAGATGCCCAGCCTATCATGTGTTACATAGAGATGCCAATATTATGGAAGTAAACAGAGGAGTCCAATGGAGGCGTTTCAGGCGGGGGGGAGAAAGTCCCTCTGAAAGGAACTTTGGCATTAGCCTCTGCAGAGCATGTACATGCACAGAAACTTAAATAATGCACTACAGGAAAACAAAACCCCCAACAAGCATAATAGGATCCCTTTCATAGAATTGTGCACTCTGCTTAACCCAGTCATCTAAAAGCATCATGCTCAAACTGAAACAAAGATTCTACCCCCCTAAAGGAAGACATACATAGCCCACAACATGACTCCAGCAATACTGGGGCTTCTTTTTCCAATCACACTAAGAACTTTAAGCTGCGTAGTTTGATTGGTCATCACCATTGGGCAAATCTGTGCTAAAGTTTGAATCGTGAGTATTTAACATAATACGTTTATTGTAATATTGAAAGTTAGTTTATGCTAAAGGGTCCAGTCCAGTTATTTGTACCAGTATCGCACCAGTGCATCCCTACCTTTTAACACTTTTGTAACACACAAATATAAATGAGACTTCATGACTCACACGCTTTTAGTTTGTTGTTGCTACTAACACACGAACAGGTGGGAAAAGTGTCACATTAAAAGGTTGCTACGTCTTTTATTTAATTCTGATTCAGGCAGCTAAATATAGGGAAGTAAAGTGAATGGGGTTGTTGTTTTGTAGGCTGGTGAACTGCTGGACTAAATGTACTTGGTCAAATAAAGACTATGGGGACATCTGGCCACAGTGTCATAAATGCACAGGATAATAGCAGACAAGCAGCACCATTAGCACAGACGGTTAACAGCATGTTCTGTACTTCTAGGTTGTTATTTTATACACAGAAAGGGTCGTGGAAGATTTCTCAGATGATTTGATATGTTTGGAAAAACAACAACAAATCCAGGTAATACATGTAGTGTGTAGCAGAACATCATTCTCTAATTTACTTGACAGGTGACATGACATGCTGACCATTTTCTGACTTAAATCAGTTTGAGTGACAACATTTTTTTTAAAGGCTGAGTGTCTCTGGGCTTATCAAGTTTTCTTTTCTAATCATGGATATTACTTTAAGTGGGGCTTACAACACCTCCAGCTCCTTATTTAAAAAGTAAACAATACTTTCAAACCATGTGCACAAGTTTATGTTGGGGCAAAAGCAACGGACTGAATCATGTTAATCCTGAAGCTTCCTTCTGGCTAATGGAGGTAATCAGCAGAAGTGACATCACCTGGAAATAAAACCGGCAGTGTCTGTCTGAGGAGGGTTTACCTTTCTGCTCAGGTAAGACACTTGACACATCATTGTTTTCCATAGTCAAAAGGTCAAATGTTTTAATCCTGTGCACACCACTTACAATTATATTTGATTAACATTTGCTCTGTCTTCTTGATGCTCTTTTGTGAATTGGCATGAAGATGGCTTCCAGGTTTGGCCAGAAGAGAGTTGGAAGACACTCAGGTAAAACGGTCACACATGCTGGAAACACATTAAATCCACACAACCACTCACAACTCTCTGTCCCCTTCCCCCTGCTTGTATTTTGTACCACAGACTCCTTTCTGCTCAGGGACCCCAGCCCTCAGACGGAGCTCTCTCCCAGTGGCTCCTGGTGGGCGGACAGGGAGGAGCACGGAGACTCCCTCGGGGTGGGTAAATAATGAAGTGAATTAAATATAGGATATCGTTTTCACATTTTCTTTAGTCTTTACACAATTCTTAAATCGGCAATTATTCATTCAAAACTATATAACTATTGTCCCATTTGTGGAACAGTGTGTGTCAATAACAGTTCATAGTAAAGGCCTGCACACAAGAATAACATAAAGAAACACTCCTTAGAAAATGTTTTTTCTGTTTCTTTATACAGTATTTCAACAGGGCATCTCAAAAGCTTGCTGGGTTTGTTATGTCAAGTGAAAGCATCCTTGGATGAAAAGATGATTGGATTGCTTGCTCTTTTTTGGCACATACTTTTGACTATGTAAACAAATGACACCATGTATTGTCCTTTGGGAAATATCAGATAGAGAGAATACATGAATTATGACACGTGTCGTTAGATGGAAATATTCAGTTTTATTGCATGTTTTAAATATTTTCCACAAAATATGCACTTGTTTTATTCTGCGGGGGAAATCTAAACCTCTACCTTGAAGGAGCAACTAAAGGAGATGTCTGAGCATGTTGCCAGACTGCAGGACACACTGAGATATGAACGGGCCAAGGTATGTAGTATGTGTGACAGATATGTGACTACAGCACCTGAATACATTTCAAACATCTCCCCCTTCACAAAATAATCTCCAACTTGTCGCCAGTGCACTCGTCTGCAGCTGCGGGGTAACCAGCAGGAGGGTGAGCTGAAGCGCAGAGAGCAGCACACCAACCGACTGAAGGAGCGAATGTCTCAGCTCACTGAACGACACAGAGAGAAGGGACCCTGTGAGGCTCAATCTGTCCTGTAGCAGCTAAATCCACACAATATTCATCCATGTTTTCTTAAACCACAAAACATTTCCCATATTGCCTTTGTTCTCTATAGCCATAGAGGTGTTGAACATTCCCCCTGGAGGTCGAGGCAAAAGAGTACCGCCAATCAAATCATTAAGGTCCACTGCAAGGTAGATATCACTCTCTATGTATAGATATTGCCCTTCAAATGTGTTCTCCACCTCCTTTCTAACCCTTTCTCTCTCTCCATCTTGTAGACGAGAAGAGGCCACACTGCATCTGATGTTGGAGCGCAGAGAAGCCGAGCTGAGGGAGGCCATGAAGCTGCGCCACAGCCTCACAACTTTACTTCATGGGCTCAGAGTCGACATGGAGCATGTGAGAGAAAGACGAAAGCCTTTAACTGAGACAGTAACTAGCATTAGTCCTTCTGCCAAAAATAAATCAGACAAACTATAAGTGGATCTGAAAAGGATGATTTATTTTGTATAGTTACTTACTATAGTTGCTGTCGTGCAACTCTCAATTGAATCGAATGGTCTTCCTCAGCAGATGCTTTGTATGTGAAATACAGAAAAGTGATGAAAGGACAAATGCCCTGCAGTGATATGATAAAGTACCATGTTGCTGTACCTTAGTTGAAGAAGAACATAGTTTGTTTTAGGAGTTAAAGCAGAGTTTGCTGAATACAAGGTTCAGTCAATCACTCAAGGTTTATTTATATAGCCCAATATCACCAAGTTTACATTTGTCTCGGGACAGTTTGTGCAGAATATGAATACGAAACCTTCTGTCCTAAGACCCTCACATCGGACAAGGAAACACTTCCAAAGAAACGCCACAGTTAATAGGGAGAGCAACAGGCGACGGATCCCTCTACCAGGACGGTCAGATGTGCTATAGATGTTGTGTGTGAATTAAAAAAAGATAATACATTTACAACATAGGTAATAGATCATCAAAAGCCCCAGAACAGCTTCTAAGACGATCTTGTGTTGATATTCTTTTGTTGATCTGGGAAGTGATTATGCTGGAAAGTAAGATACATATTCAACATAAAACCAGTCTAACCTTGTTTTTAAAGAGCCTGTCCGACGTGCTGGATGTTCAGGATGATTCCCAGACTGAAGACAAAAGGCTAGACGAGGCTGAGGGAGCGCTGGGGGACCATGTAACAGGAGGAGTGGTTCGGGGTTGGAGGCAGGTGCAGAGCAGACTGGTTGAATTCTCTTCTGAAGGTAAACTGCCAGATTTAGCAATCTTTTAAAGTTGTGACCTCCAAAATGAAAAAAAGTATTATCAAGCTGTCTATTTTGAGGTTATTTCTGTGTATTAGTTGACATATTTTAACTTATTCACGTGTAGTGTCTATCACTTAATTGTGTTTAGGCCACACTGGTGTTGGTACCGACCATGAGAAGCTCTTGGCTCGACTAGATTGTGAACTAAAGGAGAGTCAACAGCTTGTAAGAACACAACAGCAGCTGCTACAGGTGTGGTTCAAACACGTTTTCATATGACCTTTTGCTAGTGTCAGACTTTGTAATGCTACCTTTTTGTCTGCAGGACAGCTTTGCTTCCCCTGTCGTCTCTGAACTGGCTGATTCCTACTTTTTGGAAGAGTGGGAGCGTCTTCAGATGCGCTGGGCAGAGCTCGATCATCAGAGGCGGACTTTTGAGAGGGAGAGGAAGTCCTTCACTGAAGCTGCCATCCGACTAAGCCACGAGGTGGGAGGAGAATTTGCAAATTTGCCTCAACAGGCTTTATAATCTGTGCAGTACGCAACACCCTCTGTCCTTACATACTTTATGCGGACGGGGGAAACTACCCCGACGGGAGTGGAAACAGGAGGGATCTCTCTCTCTGTCTAAATGTGCATTTTCAGTAGTAGTTTCAAACCAGTTGATTTCTTACACTAAGTTTTAACTGCACAGCGTTTCTGCTGATGTGTTTGGGCCGTTGTAGCTCCTTTGCACCCGTCGTCCACCGTAGTGTTTCGCCTTTTTTTTTTAACTGCTTTTTTCACTGTTTGTTTGTACAGCGCTGTGATTTTGAGCAACACAAGGCCTCTCTCCTGAAGCAGAAATATCTGTGTGAGCCACCTCGCTCTGGTAAAGGAGCTCCAACCAACAGTAGGACAGAGGGCAGTGCTCTCAGTGAGTATGCAGTTAAATTAAACTAAGTGATGTGTAATCACTAATGTGCTGTGGGGAAATAATAAAATAAAAAAACCCTGATGTGTAGTGGCTCCAGATTTCTTGGGGCCCACTGGCATATCTGGCTGTCTTCCCATTACTCCATCTCCGACCAAGTTGGGGACAGCCGCTCTTCATGGAGTCACGGTACACACCCCCAGCACTCCTGAGCTCTACTCCGCCCTCAATCTGTCCTACAACTGCAGGTTAGTCAAGTCCTGCATTGATAGCAGTGGCATGAAGAGAGAACAAATACAATTGCAGAATAAACATAAAAAAACATTTTCAGTAATTTTCCCTTCTTCTCCCTCAGAACCAGCGATGTTGACCACCAGTCGGAGACATGGGATGGCCGGGCAGACAGGATGGTGCACACACTCCAGATTCCTCCTACAGACTGGTCACTTGAATCTACTTTTGATGATAGGTGGTAATATATATAAAAAAACATATTGTACCTTATTTCCAACTTTTAAAAAATAAATAAATAAAGGCTGATTATAATGTTGTCCTGTGTTATTTTCTTCCACGGTGCAGTTTTAAAACAAATCAACTTTTTGGTTAATCTTCCCTGGCGTTTTCTCAAAGTGGTTAATTATGGCATTTTTGACTATGTTGGGCATTTTGACTCACATCGTTGTCGTACTATTCAGAGACACTTTTGGCTTGCATGAAAAAAACGTTTACAGTATAATGTATAACATTTGTATTTGTCTCCCATGTGGATAAGTAAAAGTAGGCAGGTAGCCACTTGAAATATTGTACCAGCACCTCAAGGTCAATCACCATTACTGATTACATTTGAAAAGATTAACATTTAAAGATTAAAGACTTGTTTTTTTAAATAGTATTGTCGAAGTAGCCTAACTAAGTTTTACAAACAAAACCTAAAAAGACAGCATGACCGGTCAACGACCGGCACACTGATGAGCTCCACTGATTGGCTCCTGGGACGAGTGGGAGTGTGCATCTCTGATAACCACGTGTACCCAATTTCAAATTAGTTCGGAGCAGGATCGGAGAAGGTTCGGAGCCGTGCGTCAGCTACTGTGATTTACCTCGTTATTACAAAGTCAACAACTCGATCGTCCCTCTGTGAGCGCTGTGCCACACAAGACCCGAAGTTTCTTCCGAAAAAAAGCTAGAATGAACGACTTGTCTTGGGGACTTTTTAATCACTTGGAGTCTGACAGCGACAGTTTCCAGCACTGGAATGGCAACGTAGATCTGCCGGACACGGTCAGAGAGATGATCCAGCACACGGCAGCTGGGTCCTCCTTGCCGGCCCCCGAAGCTCCGCACCCGGAGTCTGATGGCCTGTGTGGGGCCATAATGCCGGTGCGCATTAACGCAGGTAGCCAACGTGGCGCCATTGGGGCAGACTTCTCGCTGTTTGGCTCTGCGTCTCGTCCACCACCTGATGGGGTGGGGTACTCCACAGACTCCTATCGTGCTATTGGGGCAGACTTCTCGCTGTTTGGCTCTGCGTCTCGTCCACCACCTGATGGGTTGGGGTACTCCACAGACCGCTATCGTGCTGGTTCTCCAGACGCTATGGATTCAATGGTAGTTCAAAGACCGATGGGCTCCCGGGGACCAAAAGACCGAAAGAAATCCTCTCATTTCAAAACCCAGACTTCACCATTATCACCTGCGTTGCCTGCGCGCATGTCTTGCAGTTTCTGCCGGAACAACCGCGAGTCCGAGTTGGTGTGCACATCCCACTGGCTGAAGAACCAGGTCGGAGATGTTCTGTGTCCCTACCTGTGGCAGTACGTGTGTCCCCTGTGCGGAGCCACGGGGGCCAAAGCCCACACCATGCGCTTCTGCCCGAAGGTGGACAGAGCGTACGACTCCGTGTACAAGAAGTACAAACGCTGAACTAACAGGTAGCAATACGATTTAGAAGACTGAATGTTCTTTTGTTATCTTTTAATGTTCTTGAGTATGGTTTTATTAGTATGTAGCCTTCTATAATGCTGATTAGAGGGTTTTTTTTTGTTCTATTTGTCAGCCGAGTCTTCTCTAAAAGCGTCTGTTTGGTGTGTTGGTTTTGTGAAGTATTTCAAGAACGACCACAATATATTAAGCTTGTGAGAAGAGAAAACATATATATAATGCAATGTAAAATGTATGATTGCTTTACATATTTTAAAACGTGGCCAATCATATTCAGCTTCATATCCCCTGTTCTTGGATTGAAGCTATATATAGATAGCAACATCATGTTTCCATGTCAACATTTTAAAGAAATTAACGACTTGTTCTTGTTCTGAGGTGTACAGTAAGTACCTGTTCCCTAGCTGTGTTTTATTTTTGAATTATGTACCTGTGGCTCTTCAGCTCAGTGTTAAAAATGGTGTGAATATTAATGTATGCCAGAAAATATAAATATGTAAATGAAAATCTGTGTATTCTTTGTCAACATTTAGCTATGAGTGTATGTCCAATAGCAGATGATACTAAAAAAGACTTAAAGACTAACTTAACAACGCTTTATTTTGGGAAGAACTAAGACTTTAAACGTAACAATCCAGCTGTCAGTGATACAAAAACACAGTAAACGGTGATACATTTTAACATTTGTACACTCAAACACCTTCATTACTCACAAACCATGGGTCAACAATGAAAATCTTAGTGGAAGGGACTTCCTCCTCAACGTGTGGAGCTTCTTGAAGTTTTACTGCTACGCCGCAGGTTCTCCAGATCTCTGTGAGTGGCCATGACCTTACGACTAGAAAGCAACCAGAGGTCAATTATTGATTAATGGCGTCAATAACTTAAGTATTCTTTACACATTTGGCAATTGACAACAAGTATTGACAACATTCAGGCAGGTTGAATGAAGTACGGATGACTAACAGGAAAAGAGGGTAAAAGATGAACTACAACTTATTGCTTTTTGCCTCTTGGATCATCAAAAAGTCAGTCAACCTGAATTTATTTATATTTATTTAGTTTAAAATGTGTGTCTTTACATTTTATTTTGGCTACCACTAAACCCATAGTGTATTAGTTTGACTTAGATGTGTACCCTCATAATGCCATCTTCAAAGCCTGACCTGATGGTGCCAAGTAGTCTGTGGCTGAAACCTGATGACACCATCCAGCCAATAGGAGCACAGAGAAGGTAAAAAAAAAAAAAACCGACTAATTGATTAAGAGTCAAAAGTTCAACTGGGTAGAGAGCTGAGCAGGAGATGAATGCAAAGGGAGGTAAGAGCCAGTGGTGTAAAGTAACAAGTACATGTACTCAAGTACTGTACTTAAGTACCATTTTGAGGTACTTTTACTTTACTTGAGTATTTCCATTTATGCTACTTTGTACTTCTACTTGACTACAATTCAGAGGTAAATTATTTACTTTTACTCCACTACATTTATGTCATAGGCCTACCTTTAGTTACTTTACAGATTTGGATTAATGATGTGAAATATATAATAATTCACACCTAAATCAGACTTTAGTTCCACCTGGAGTAAATTCACAATCTACCCTGCAGTATACAAAGTCAATACAACTAGCTGCACCTTTACCAGCTTTAAAAACACATCAATAACTATATCGTGTATATATAGTATTCTGAAATGGGCCAATTTGCATATTGAGCAATTGTTATGCTAATACTTTTTAATGTTTACTTGAGTAACATTTTGATTGCAGTACTTTTACTTGTAACAGAGTATTGCTGCACTCTGGTAGTTCTACTTTTACGCAAGTACAATATCTAAGTACAATACAAAAGGGCCCCTAAAGGAGAAAGAATGATGAATATATACGGGTATACAGTATTTGATTGAACAGAAAATGAAGGCTTTCCTTACTTTAGAGAGGAGAGTTCTCTGATGAGCCCACAGATCAGCTCTGTAGCATCTTCATGGTCTGGAGAACCAAGATCTTCCTCCTCCATCACATCCACCTCACTGGATGGAGAAAAGTGTACAATGTATACAACTAAAAGTGAATCTGAACCGTCAGTTCATTACAGGCTTTCTATATATCCATCTATAAGCATGTTCAAATATTAAACATTTGTTTTCATTTTACGTGTAGACATGACATAGGACATTATTACAGTAATCAGATTTTGTCCAAATAATAATAATAATAATAATAATACATTACATTTATAAAGCGCTTTTCCTGGTGCTCAAAGCGCATACAAGCAAGTAAAACAAATAACAACAAAAGTAGAAAGTGCTAAGCTATGAGGAATAAGGGCGAGGGGTTAGTTGATTAGGAGTTGAAGGCAAGAGTGAAAAGGTGAGTTTTGAGGGATTGTTTGAACGATGTGAGAGTGTTGGCGGATCTGACGTGGCTGGGGAGGGAGTTCCAGAGTGTGGGGGAGGCTGCTGCGAAGGCCCTGTCACCCCAGGTCCGGAGCTTTGTCCTGATGGGCTGCAGTAGGTTAGCTTCAGCAGACCTGAGGCGACGGGTGGGGGAGTGTCGTTGGATGAGGTCACAGAGGTAGGGGGGGGCAAGGTTGTTGAGGGCTTTGAAAGTGAAAAGTAATATTTTAAAGTCAAAGCGGTGTTTGATGGGGAGCCAGTGGAGGTCATGGAGGGTAGGGGTGATGTGGTCGGAGCGTCGGGTGAAGGTGAGCAAGCGGGCAGCTGAGTTTTGGACATACTGAAGTTTTTTTAGTGTGAATGCAGGTGATCCAAAACGTATGCTGTTGCAGTAATCCAGTCGGGATGTTATAAAGGCATGGATCAGAGTTTCAGCAGCGGTCGATGAGAGGGAGGGTCTAATGCGGGCGATGTTCTTTAAATGGAAGAATGCGTTTTTTGTGACCTGGTTGACATGAGGTGACAAATGTCATATTATCTTTGTTTATATTATTTCAGGTGTCAAAGTAGCTCCTACATCCTTTCAAAAGGTTTGACTCTAACAACCTGTCAATTTGTACGTTCTTTTTTCACAATAGAAGCAAAACCCCACTGAGATCCCCAAACCTCTACTGAGCTAAACCCTGAGCTTGTTCGCTCATTTTTCTCGACCGTCCCTTTCTTTACACCACTGTCAGGTTACTTGTAGGATTGAACGTGTCCCTTCTTCCTTACCTCAGACTGATAGTGTTCAGCTGCGAGTCAGTAACGTAATCCAGGTACCCAGATCCAAACGGGTCGGTGGTGTCCCAGGTCTGAAGGGGCTCAGCGTTAGAAGGCGATCCTGCACTGTGTTCCTTATCACCATCACACTGTGTGCAACAAAAATAAATGTATCATTTCTGTAAAGCAAAAAACAACCTTCAGTGTTTATCAATTCATTTATACTTGTGTGTTTTTAGTAAAAATAGATTGGGTGTCAGAAAATTGGAAAGCCTGCTTTTGCTTAGAATATTTAAAGCTATTTTCCATTTCCCCCAAACACAAAGGTAATATATTTAGAATGATATATAAAAGAAAAGAAAACAATCTTCTCCTTTAAGAAGCTGGAACCGGCTAGTATTTGTTTTTCTCTCTAATAAAACAAATATAATGTAATGAATAAAATGACAACTGAATTGTGTTTAAATTCCAATTATCTGTTGTTTCTGTTTCAGCAGCAACTCATTATAATGAATTGTGTTGCTATTGCATTATTCATAGAAGCTGCACAATCATGTGTGGCAACGTTAGGGCAAAAACGATTTGCTTAACTCACAATGACAAATATTTTATTTACGAGCTACATGTAACTTGTACCTTTGTTCCATCACTCACGCTGTCTTTCCTCTCTGAGCCACTAGGCAGCGCTGCAGCCTCGCAGAGCTTCACAGTGTTCGATCCTCCTGACT
>CALSBZ010004422.1:466004-476219 GCA_943591055.1 Gobionotothen gibberifrons
CCGTCCCCAGCTCCGTCCCCAGCACCTGCCTCAGCTCCGTCCCCAGCTCCACCAGTCAGCTCCTCCTTCTTCTCACTTGTCCTGGTGTCACTGTTCACCTGCAGAACGGCAGCCTCCATTGCATCCCCGTTCTCAGTCTCCTCATTTGGAGTTGGATTAGAGTATAAAGTGATGGCAGGACTTTTGTCTTCTGCTGCTGCTGACCCATCTTCCCCGTCTTCTATGGGGTCCTGAGGCTTTTCAGCGGGAATCTCAGCAGCGCTGCCCTCAGGTTCCTGCTGGTCCGGATTCTCCAAAAGCTCTTCCTTTTCCTCCTCTGTCGGTGGCGGGTCTGACTTTGTGTCAGCAGCTTGCTCTGGACCAGGCGCGATGACACCTTCAACCTCACAGCTCTCTCCCATTGGATCACATGCAGCACTGGTCCCATCTGAGGTAGTGACAGTAATGAGGACTTCTGTTTCCTCCCTGTGTGTTAAATCAAATCAATTGTATTACTGATGTGTGATCGAGTATATTTGTCTGTGTTTTATTCAGTGATTGAAACTTTTTTTATACTGAAGCAGTGTATATTCCCTAAATGTGTCCACAATAGATTACAGATGTTAATCTAAATTGAGTAGCATTAGACAGAAGGGGTACACTTTGCTATTGATTAACCTGCCGATTACGTCTTTGATTTATCGTTTGGTCTATACAATGACAGTGACAAATATACATCTCAGTTTCGTAAATCCAAGGTGATGTCTTTCATGTTTTGTTTTGTCCATCCAAAAACGTCCAAAAAAATCCAAAAAGTATTTATTTTAATTTGATGTAAAACTGAGAAAAGCAAGAAATCTCAAAATGTTCGGCAAAAAAAACTGAATCTTTATGCATTAAATCCTTACTTTATTGACCGCTACTACTTCCACCAATGGTTGTTGTCATGAGAATGTGAAAGTAAAACAGAAACAAAAAATGTAAGATATTCAACATGTTGTTTGTATTCCTCACTAAATGTTTCTGACCTGTCTTGCCCTCCACAGTGACTGGACTCAAGTTGCATATCTGGCTCTTCCTGTTCTGTGACACTGCCTGCTGGGATGGATGATAAGGGGGAAGAAGATATCATCTCTTCCTGAGCCACAAGGTCAGCTGTGTTATTACAAATCTTTATCTTCTCGACTCTCTCCTGTCTTTTATTCCCATTTTTTTGTGTGTGCAAAAAATGACTTCGCTCCCTCTCTGTCAGACCACACATACCCATCCTTCGCTTCTTTTTGGCTGGCAACCCCGCTGCCGCCTCCTTAGTGAGTTCCTTGACATCAGCCATGTTCACATTGCTTGGATGGCTTCTTGCTTGGATGGCTTCTTGTTTTTTCTCTGAATCACATTGAGAATTCTCCTTTGCACCCATTTGCTCATCCAAAGCAGATTTATCACCCTCTTCAGAGATTGCCAAGAAGACCTGGAGTTGATCGGTGCATGTTTGTGATCTGTTACATTCCTCTGGAGTCATTTCCCCCTGGTTCTTTTGAATATTGTTGCCATTTCTTTTAAATTCCTCCGGCTGAGAAACATTGTTGTGATTGGCGACTGCTGTCTCTTCTTGATCTGCAAAAGCTTCAACCTCCACATGTGTTTCTTCTGAATGTTTTTCATTGGTGTCAGGGTCTTGTTTGGTGAGAGAGGAGAGTCCTTCTGCCTCATGCTGTTGAGTTGAAATTACAGTAGATTCCTGCACAGGGGTCGGGTGGGACTGTAGCAGTTTGGCATCTACTGCTGAGGTACTTCCTTCAGTGTCCTGAAAATCAAAACAGACTTCATGTGAATACATTGGCTTGATAAGATGTAAATGTAAGTTCTGTTAGAATCACCTTAATTACCTGCTGATGGCGAGAAGCCTGGACAGTTTCTGAGATTTCCTCACTCGGACATTCCCTCTTCCTCGACCTGAGGGACCGAGGCTGCAGTAGAGCTGAGTTAAGTGAGGACATGAGGACCAACTCAATTAAAAATAATCACTTTACTTGATTAATATTTAAACTTGGCATTTCATGGTAAAAGGAAGCAATTATAAATCAAGGAGAACTTATTGTTGAGTCTCAAAATAACGGTATCTCAAACATTTCAAATATATAAAAATTATATATATTTTAACAGAATCATGTCACTATGTATTTTTTATTTAACCTTTAAAAAACACTGTGATGTGTTATGATAAAAATGTTTTTTTTTGGATGACAGACCTTAATGTTAAATGTTAAAGTGGTAACCACTTAGATTGCTTCTGTAAACAGTAGCACATTATAATATTATCTGCTTTACCACTCCCGTTGATCTTTGCTTTTCCTTTGGCCATCTCCTTTTCCTTGAGAATAAAAATAAAGAGAACAAATAAAGACACAACATATATAAAAATATCTTTAACCTAATACAAATAATTTCCCATTGTTACGGATTAGCTTATAGTAAGCTAACAATAGTTAATGTAGTAAAGGCAGCTAGCTAACAACAACTGAGTGAATAAAGACATTTGGAGATATTACTTTTGTAACGTTATTAAGTGTATTTGCTGCGGTTCAAAAATCAATGTAGGATTATTTAAGTTAATAACTATTGGGTTACAGTGACAAAATGTCGCGTTATATACCTTTTCCCACAGTCACACAACAATAGTCTAAAGTTTGAGGTATACGCAGAATTTCAGAGCATCTTTGGGTGTAACGTCACGGCGGGGTTTTACGTCAGTAATGGGTGTGTTTTGTCCAGCCGTAAAGCTCGATGTGCGTTTCCATGGGAGACGCAATGTAGGAAGTAAATTCCAGAGCTCACCGTTCTTGTTTTGACAGCTCGAACCTAACGTAAAATTACACCTGCCTGCTTTTATATGCTCTCTTGTCTTTTCTCCTGTCGTTTCTGAGCAGTTTTGGATTTAAATAACCGACCCGATTGGCTGTAAACATTCACACCACGGTCCGTGAAACTGCCAAGGTAAACAGCGTGCCTGTACATTCATTCGCTAAAAAATAAATGGTATGTTGTGCTGGCTGTGAGCTAACTCGAGCAGAGAAGCTAACTTGATACAGGACAGTGGGAACAGTTTGAATTTTTACACTAAGTGGCTGCTTTTAAAGTCAGTGCCCACTCTGTAGAGCTGCACTAGCAGTGGATACTGTCATTTACATGTTCATCACCTTTCTCCTTGTTTCCATGATCTGAACTAAAGTAACCCCTCTTTAACGTTTAGGTAGTAACAGTCCAATGAGTCGCAGTCGAAACCCCCCTCCCCGGGGTCAAGGGGCAGCACGAGCCAAACAGGTAAAGCCAGTCATGTCTGATAGTGAGATGTGTGCATTATATCTACTGCTATTATGTCAACAACAGGTATGAGTCAGCAGCTCTGTCCCTTTCTTTATGCCTGTCTGTCTTGCTGTTTCTCAGATGGGGCTGCTCCTCAACCTGTCCCCGGACGGAGGGATGGATGATGACGGAAATGATGAAGATCTGGAGGCAGAACTGCTGAAACTGGTGGGAGGAGGTGGAGGGAGAACGCAAGGGAAGAAAGGTGATGGCAAAGGTGAGTAAGAATCTTACACTGATGTCATTTGTTAAAATGTTCCATTGTGAAGGACAGTTGTCTCTGATACCTGTACTAGTACTTTTGATGTGATTAAGTGCTGATTGTGATTTATTTGTGTACGTACAGCTCCTGTTCCCATGGCAGATATAGAGCGAATGGCAGCTCTGTGTATGAAAGACCTGGATGATGATGACATGGATGGTGAAGATTTGGATGATGATGATGAAGACCTGCTGGTAACAAAGCTACATTGTTTTTGTCCCGTTCAACCATTTGTGGATTCATTTAAATAATTTTCTTTTTAATAGAAGGACCGTCAATCAAAAATGAAAATCATTGGCTACTCCCAGTTTCTCCTATGTGCTAAATGTGCTTTGTCATGTGCTGTATGATAATACAAATCAAATGTAATGCGCATGGTAGTTCACAGACTAAATGATGACTAAATAATACTGAAACAATTATCTGATTATAAAAATGAACTGTTACTTGCATTCCTAATCCTTTCCACTTCACTTCACGTTACCTATAATATACTGGTGAAGCTTGGATGGGGATTTGCTTTAAATATCTGGATTTGTAAACAGTATGCACTCCTGTGTTTCCGTACATAGGCAGAACTGAATGAGGTTTTAGAGGATGATGAGGATCACACTCCCGCTCCGACCCCTCCTGCCGTCACACCGACCGCTCCCAAAGCAGGCGTCACGTCCCGCCCTTCTCCTCCTGCTGCTCCCAGCGGTGCAACTGGGTTGGAGTCTCGTCTATTGGAGCGCATTGATATGTATAAGACAGCCATTTCGAATGGCAAGGCTGCAGGGGAGACAAGCAAAGTTCGAAGATATGAACGAGGTTTGAAGGTGAAAGAATAATATCAATCTAAAACAGAATTTTGAAGCAAATGTATTAATTTTAATGTGAAAAAACATGTGTATGCCTATTTTTCTTTTTCAACCCTAGACATTGCAGTCCATGTTGACATCTTTCAAGAAAGGAAAGCCTGTCAATGAGGAGGAGATCCCGCCTCCAGTTGCTCTCGGCGGAAAGACCAACATCCCAGCAGAGTCTGAATCCATCAAAGAACGAGAGCTGCCGGAGCCCGCCCTGATACCCTCTCCTCCCACCAATCAGAAACCTCTGAGGGAGGCGCCTCCTGCAGCTCCTAATGCGAAACCTCTGCATCTCACTGTGCCACAAAAGCCTAATGCTGCCATCACCCCGGGAACACCTGCCATCTCTCCCCTCACACCTTGCCAGCCCAACACACAGCACTCAGGTAAACACACATGACCACATTCAGAGTCACCTGTGGACGCCTCTCCTCTTCACAACTCACTGGTACTGTGGACTGAATTTATAAGAGCAACAATGTGGCGATATAATAATAATCATTATCTTAATAAACTTTATTGGTAAAGCACTTTTAAAAACACAACTACAAAGTGCTTTACACAATGAGATCTAATTATGTACACGGTCAAGATTTTAAGAACGAAAACATAACAAATAATAAATAAATACAAATACATTTAATAAAGGTGTATCATGAAAACAGGCAAAAGGGTGAAAAGAAGGATAAACCTAAATAAACATTCTATTTACTGTTGAACCTGTGTTGTTCCACTAAAGAAACATTACGTTTATTGAATCACTCTTAAACCGGAAGTTTGTTAATCAGCATAAAATGATTGAATGATTATTGGTTGAAATGATTTGTGATCAATGGGTTTGCTTACATTTCCTCATTAACTGTTGACTGACATTTATTTAGCTTTGCTTACCATCAATTGGGATTTATTTACTATATACTTATCAGTTATCTTTGACAAAAATCATTGTCCATAACAACGACTACATATAATATATGTACATATAATCCCATATTTCTAATGTCTTTCTGCTGAAGTTGCTCCCCGCTAAATGTCCCTGTAATCCTCCTGAGCTTTTAAACTAACCTTTGTTTTGTATTATTTGTTGTCATCTCTCTTATTCTGTCGCACACACACACACATGTATGCTTTGCCTCCATTCAGAGCTGAAACAGGCAGTGCTGTCACGACAGAGGGAGTATAAGATTGCTGCCATACACGCCAAACAGGGCGGAGACATAGACCTGGCCAAACAGCACTACCATATTGCCAGGGTAACACAACCAATGTCAACGTTATAGCACGAGTACATGTATTTGATTGTGTGTAGAAAAAGTCTAATAAAGTTGATCTCTCTTTTTGCAGAAGATGGACGTGCTGGTGGAGGCTCTGGACCGAGGTGAACCAGTTGACCTGAGCTCTCTACCGCCCCCCCCTGGTCAGTGTTACCACTCTCATGGAGTCCTTTACTGTTCACTATCTTCTCTAGGTTTGGTTTATCTCGCTCAAACTGGTTTAGTGCCTACTTGCCTTTAATGTTCATCAGACGTCACTGCATGACCTCAAACGTTTACTTTACTCTCAACTGATGAGACAAATGTGTTCTCTTGTCTTTTTGTCTTTATTTAAGTCCATAAGTGATTGTATACAATACTTTTAACAACTAGTTTTTGTCCATTAATCCAGTTAATTCCTTCTGCATCTTTCGGACATCCATACATAATGGTACAGAAACTGAGATTGCTCAATCTTATACATTGATGCTGTATACATATTTGGACATTGACACATCATTTTGGCTCTGTACACCACCACAATGGACTTGCAATTATACAATCAATATGTGCTTTAAGTGCAGACTTTCAGCTTTAATTCGAGGGTATTTTCCATGAGTGGTGTAGGAATTACAACCGTAGATTACATCACATACGTGGTATCCCCTTTTTAAGGGTTAGGGTTAAAGGGATCAAAGTCCAAACCCGACTATATATATGAAGACAAATGTAAGATTCCATCTCAAAACAACTTGATGCAGTTTACGGTTTTGTTCTCAATAACAACAACTGATTCATACATACTATTCATTTAGTTAATGAATAGCACTGACTAACTAGTGATACACCCTTTGGTAAACACAGAACTGGGAAGACTGCTTTCCAGAATTTTGCACCGTTTTCAATTATTTTTTAATATTGGACCTTTTTTTGTCTGTTATTGTTTTATTTTCCATATTCTACCCCCCTGTTGATCTCCATCCCTCCACTCACCTGTAGAAGACGTAGTGGCAGCCCAAAGTGCACCTCCTCCTCCTCAATCTTCCTCTAAACCCACTGCCCCCGCTGCACCTGCACCCACCCAGGTGGCCACTGCCGGTAAAACTCCAATAGCCCTAATCCTTCAGATGATAAAAATAATCTCTGTTGAATTAAAATAATAAAGTGTGTGTGTGTGTGTGTGTGTGTGTGTCCTGCAAAGACCTCCCTGCTCCCAGCAGCCTGGGGGAAGCCCTGCAGCAGAGGATGGACATTTACAAGTCAGCAGCAGAGGGAGCCAAGAGCAAAGGAGACGATCGCAAGGCTCGCATGCACCAGCGCATCGTCAAGGTACACACAAGTCCTTTCATATATTGTTGTTATTTTATTCCTCTTTAATATTGAATATTTACAGCTTCATCTGAATCCAATACAGCATTAGATATTGATATATATATATACTACTCAAAGATACAGCTAATTATGAGGTACGTTGAATTCCTGTAATTTGGACGTGTTCTTCTCATTTCCCTGAATAGCTGCCGTGTGACTCACTTTATTTGACTGGAAATACACTCGTCGCTTTGCCCGTAATGCTTATTTCAGCTACCAGAATAACCTGCCATATAGGCTGTCTTGTTCTCCGATGATTGACTGATAAATTGTGACTTTGAATTCAATTGGACTAGGCTGAGGCAAGGTTAGTTGATGAAAGAAAGAACACAAATGTGTTGTTTAGCGAGTGTAGCGCTAACGTAGGAGCAGAAGCACATTTGTGAGTTATGCTTTTGTCAGTAATGTATTTCTCTGAATATATATATATATATATATATATATATATATATATATATATATAGTATATTTATATATATTTATTTCGGGTAGCAATGTAACATTTGCACTGTTTTCTTTCAAAGTTGTCAATTTATGACCAATACAACAATATTTAATTTGGAAACAATCAACTCGGCAGCTTTATAAATATTCAAAAAAGCAAATGTATAAACAAAAATATTAGAGCTGTAACGTTTATTTTGATATACGATTAATTGTTAAAGACAGAAAATGCTGTTTTCAGCCTCTCCACTACGGAGATATCCTCCCTTGCTCTGACAAATATCATAGAAAGGGAACACGTTTGGGCCCAGACTAGGCATGGGAACGATTCATCGAATATTCGAAATTATTCAGGTATTCGAATATGAGTTATGAATATTTTTTTATTGTAATTTTTTTTCTTTTTTTCCCTCTTTTTTTTTGGGAGGGGCGCCTAAGTTGATTACATATGATCAAATGGAATAATTCAATGTATACGACAGTGCCATAGCTAAGTGTGTTAGGTCTAAAGGTGTGTTTTGCTCCGCTCACCGGTCCCTCACAGCGGGCAGAGCTGCAGGTGCTGATCTCTCTCTCTCTCTCTCGCGTCCGGTTATACTTCACTCGCGTTTATGTCCAGATCCATCAGATCTAGCTAATGATATGGCTGCTGCCCCTCCCTACACGCAGATCACACAGACTCAAACCTCATCTTATGCCCACATTCCAGCTGAGAGGGTCTTCTCTACAGCTGGCCTGATTGTGAATCGCCTCCTCACCCGCCTCTCCCCTGAGTAGACATGCTCATATTCTTAAACCAGAATGAGTATTGAATAGCTGCATTCTGTGCATAGCCCTGTTATACAGTAGGTTGTTGATCTCTGTTGTCACGGGTTACGTTACCCTAACCCGTTATGTTGTTCGTGTATGATCCCTCTTTCATTTGAAAACCAAGCTGTAGGCCTATAGCTGTCAACTGTTCAAACTGTGATCACCAGTTCAATACATTTGACAAATTCGACTTGGTTTCTATACTTATTTGAACATGTATTTATTTATTTACTAACTCATTTTTTTTTTTCAACATTTTTCCCACTTATTTTTTTTATAGGATATGTACATTTCGGTTTATCGGTTAACCGTTTTTTTGGGGGTCGAATATTCGAATATACATTTGCTTTCAAATTCCCATCCCTAGTTCAGACTGACATGTAAAGACAACACCTTGGACTTGGAGAGATGGAAATGTTACACTCTTTTCGGACATTTATCAACCAAACAATATATCTATGAAATCGGTAGCTTCATTGATAATGTGAACAATCTGTTCATTAGCAGCCCTAACAAATAATCATGCCTCATAAAGTATAAAGTACAAAAGAAGTACCATACATGGATATCACAAGTGTTAATGTTAATTCTTATTTTCAAATCAAAAAGTAAACATTGCAGGTCTTCAAAAAGGAGGAACATGGATAATAACAAACAAGGAATGCATCGACAACCCTTTTCCCATTTACTATACTAGCACATGTTAAAAAGTGATCCGACGCTTAATTATTAAAAAATGATCTCTCTTAACAGCAATACCAGGACGCCATCAAAGCTCACAAAGCTGGACGTCCTGTCAGCTTGTCGGATCTTCCTGTGCCACCAGGTAACTTTCTCCAGGTGTGTTTCAGCATGTGACTCTAGGTGCTTTACAGTTACAGTAAGGCATGTGTGTGTTGCTGTTCTAGGCTGTCCGCCACTTCAGGGCTCAGAGGGGAGTCAGCAGAACTTCATGGGTGTCCTGGAAACGGCTATGAGGATAGCTAATGAGGACCCAGACGCTGAAGATGAAGAAGAGGATGGACCAAGAGAGGGTGCCAAGGTAAAAATAATAAAATAAAATAAATAAATGCTCAACCAAATGGTCAAGTTGTTATTGTGCAGCCAACAGACCTGGTTGGTTGCCTTTTAACCAAAGCTAGTAATGTTTTATTGTTTGCCATGCCAGCTTCTGTGCCAGCAACTGTTATCCGTTTGCCTGCTGCACCTCCTGCCTCATATATCAAATGAATACTTGTCACAGTAAAGTGTAAAATGTTTAATATTGTTGTATTGTTTAATATTGTTGTTATTTTAGTGAATTGAATTTATTTAAAAATAATATACCACTTATTAGTTTGAGATTGATTTGGTCTTTTGTAATAGTATTGTTAATGTATGCCTGTATGGATGTATATACTTTTTAAACTATTATTCTTATTTATTTTAATTTGTATTATTTTGTTTTTTTTCGTCATGTACATTTTTTTATTTCGATTTAAGGCAAATATACTGCCTGTAAATAAATGTTAAGAGTTTGTACTTTTAGAAGAGTACATGTATGGACTAACCAATTCAATAGTTAAAAATTAAGAAATAATTTATATATGTAGGTTAATAAACAGTAACGCGCCAAATGTAGTGAAGACTTATCTGTTGAAAATGATGAACCAAAGGATCATTTTCAGCACTTTAAGAAAAGAATGCTGTACTTTAACATCTGTATGCTTGATTGCATTTCTCTGAGGACCCTCGTGTTTTCTTTCCCGCAGCCTGTAGTGCGTCCAACTGTACAGAAAGCAAAGTCTCCGGCCCCTCAGACCCCTGGAGGCTCCTCGGCTCTAAAACTGGGAACTAAAGGTGTGTGTGTGTGTGTGTGTGTGTGTGTGTGTGTGTGTGTGTGTGT
>CALSBZ010004422.1:484901-497703 GCA_943591055.1 Gobionotothen gibberifrons
CACACACACACACACACACACACACACACACACACACCACACCACCCCACCCCACACCACTCCACTCCAGTCCACTCCAGTAACCTCATGGCCTCTGAGGCTGGGCCTGTTGTTAGGGCAACATGCACATCAGCATTCAGTGTGGTAGTTGGATGTTCAGGACCCTTGCAGAGGGACATATTGTTAACGTTTGTCCTGCTGGTGACTCACACTCATACCCCACACACTCCTTATTTGTTGTGTTGGTTTGTTTGCTTTCTTCTCTGTTTGATCCTACTCTGTAATGCGGATGCACTCCCGTTAAAAAAGAAGAAGAAAGTTTGGTGTCATTTTCTGTTAATATTTCTGTCCTGATTTGCTGCAGTAAATGTAATTATCTGAGCTTGGGAAAAATATATTCTTGAACTTATTACCTTTTTTTTATCTGTTAAATCATGTAATGGCAATCAATATAAATGTAATATTTGTATACAGTAAATATACAGCATATTATGCTCTGTCTCTATTTTTACTTGTAAGTCTAGATAGAAGATGTGTGCAGATTAAACGGGGGAATGTATGAAAGCCTGATTATTAAGGTTTTATTATCTTCTGAATGAGGTTGGTGTTAACATGAATAAAATGGTGATACAGCATTGGGTGTGTGTTTTACTTGACTGAAACATTTCCCGTTTAGCCTGATATCTGATTAACAATTTACCTTAAACCCTGTTCCCCTTTTAACAGCTTCGGTTTGTTCCTCTTGTTACTTACTGACCTATTTTCATTGTAACAGAATGTCTTATAAACATGATTTAGACTGATGACATGTTTTAGAAGTCGGCAACAGAAAATTAAGATAGCTTGTGTTGGGTATCTTTGGGTATACAATAGGTTTCATGTGAATGTCTAATTAGTGTCTGCAGAACATTTATACAGTATACTCAACCCAAATACCAAAAAAGTACACTTCAATTTGAAGCTGCAGCGTTTAGTCGGCTAATTGATCGGTTGAAAAATAATCACCACTATTTTGACAATCAATTAATAAAAACAAATGTTTGATACAAAAAAAAGCATAAAATGCAGCTTCAGCCTCTGTTGTGTGTTTCACAGTTTTATATCATATTGAACTAAAACATGTTGATGGTGTTTGAGTAACAGGGCTGGAAATGATTCAAACAGTTCATCATTGAATCTAGAAAACAATCGGCCTGTTAATCAACAATGAACAATTAATTGCTATTATTAGACATTGTATGTCGCAAGTCGGGTCCCTAGTATGAAGCTCCAGGAGACACGCTCACAGAGATGATGAAATAGTAACTTGTTTTTTGTGATATTGCTTTATGGTAATTCTTTTTTTTCAAATAGGCCAGCCTATTTTGTGGCACACTTCTTCACAGTGGGTTTCAAAAAATGTATTCAACATAACAAATATTGGTTGGTTTTGTAATAATGATGAATACTATAAAACAATAAAAATGTAAGACAAAAATAGAATCTCTTTTTCAGACAATGCTTGCTGTTGTTGCTGGGGACGCTTGGGGCTTTGGTGTTATGCTAATAACGTGTTTGAATGTGAGATTTCCCCTGACAAAGGGGGAAAGATGAGAGGGGGGATGGTGCGCAGGAGGAACATAAGAAGAGGGGAGTCTTTGGACAACCCGCGAGACTTTGGTGGGCGTGGATACCGAGGCTCGGGCTTCCTGCTCGGTTGAACACGTGGTTCCGTGTCAGCCTTCCTGCCTGTCTGTCAGTGTGTGAAGGTTTTCTTCTCTCACTCCTCTCCCCTCTATCCTCCCGTGCCACACAGCAGACCTCCTTCTCTCGTGACTCTGTCCCACCCAGACCTCCTTCTGCTCCTCCGCGTGCGGCTACACTTAGCTTCTCCTCTTCTCTACGGCTCGCGTGGACTACCGACATCCAGGCCGCGGTCCCTTCAACGTGTGTCTTCTCAATAGAGTGTGAAAGTGTGTGTGTGCGACAGAGATTGTGTGTGCGTGTGCGCGCACCCGCAGCCGGTCTCTCCGTGTTCTTTCTCCCCCGCCATCCCTCCTCGTTGTTCGGTCATGACGCTGGAATCGATCCGCTACCGGGCCGGGTCTCTGCAGATCCTGAACCAGCTGCTGCTGCCACACCAGACTACTTACGAGGAGATCCGCTCGGTGCAGGACGCTTACGAGGCCATCAAGTCCATGAAGGTACGGAGCCCCTTCCTTTCTTTCTTCCTCTCTCTCTCTCCTCCTCCCTTGCTCCCCCACTTCCCATCCGACCTGCTTGCCCGCTTGCTTATACATTTACTCCCGTCGTGCATGTATTTTTTCTCGGGTCTCTTTTGTGCTCGCACCGCTGTACGCATATGTTCCCAATATGCCTCTGTCGGCCTGTATTTTTGTTTTGGATGCACCTGCAGCACCCGCCATATACACCCCCCCCCCCATACAAAACCATCCTTTATGTTTAGTTTTTACATTATCATGTGCAAGCGCGACAAAGTAAGCATCTGCACACAGCCACCCACCCATGCAATATGCCCCCTCTCTCCTCCTCCCCCTCCCTACTCTTCTTTCTTTGGGAAAAGATTATTGATGAATTATTAATGACCTTTGCCAGGGTTTTTGTTCGCGTTTGGGTCTTACGCTGCACTCCGTGACACATCCAGCTCATTTATCGCTCCGAACCTGAAGCCCTGACACAGAGAGGTGATCAGAGAGTTATAAGTTCTGTAACAGCAGGGGAGGTTTTTAGATGCTCACTTATTATGGCTGAGCAGATATTCACTCTTTTGTCTACCCGGCTTACACACACATAGTAGCAGACAGACGTAATATCGTGTGTCAGAGTGAAGGAATGTCCCATAACCAGCGGGTGATGTCATGATGGTAGACAGAGAAATGACTCCAGATGATATCATTTTATATTAAGCTGCTGTGCCAACTCGCAGCTCTGTGATCACCCTCTTACAACTGTGGAAAGAGATTCATTATCCTCAGGAAAACTGGGGGACAGATGTAGGAAGTTGGCATAGAAACCAAAGATGAGGTCCACCATGTGATGCTGATTGTCCTCCTCCTCCAGGTGCGGGGCGCCCCGGCCATCGCCATCGTCGGCTGCCTCAGCCTTGCTGTGGAGTTGCGAGCGGGCGCCGGGGGCGATGACCCCGTGACCTTCATCAGGGAGTCTCTGTGCCACCTGACCTCGGCTCGGCCCACCGCCGTCAACATGGGCCGCGCCGCCCGAGAGCTGATGGAGTTCGCTGAGAACGAGAGCATGGAGAAGAACTCCGAGCAACTCAGAGAAAGGTGGGAGATTATAAACTGCTCTTATTCAATGTTTCATTTGGTTTGGGGTCATTTCCTTAATTGAAACATTGATATAAAGAAAAGGTTTACACTTACAGACCCTTTTCTAATGCGGTTTTAATTAAAGTGATGGGGACATTATTCACAGTCCTTTGTGTATGTAAACACACATTTTGAAGCTTTGCCGTTTGGGCATCTTTAAAAGTTGTGTTTTTAACGACCTTATTCTCTCTTGGTGTAAGAAAACTGTCTTGGGGAAACGCGAGAGGACATTTTGCACAAAAAATACAGTCTGGTCAGACAAAGCCAGACTGGCTCTACATATTATTATTCTAGTACATAGGGAAAACGCTTTGGCTGGTATGTTTTTTTCATTTCAACAGTCATATTTGTCCTGGGTTGCACTGGATGCTGAGTTGGTGCCCTTGCAATATAGATAGGGCAGTTATTGGAAGTGGAGGAGAATGGTGGCTGAAATTCTGGCGGCCAACAGCCGACTTAATACTTGCAGACTACAACCGGAGTGTTGGACGCTAGAGAGGGTACCTTTTTTCGGGACTACAAGCACAGATGCTAGAGACCGACGCTGTTGTTTTACACCTAACGTCTCATGTTCAGGTTGCCGGAATGTTATCTTAAATCATCATAGGTGGTTGTTAATGACAGAAACCCTTTTATGGCGATATTTGTGTCTCAATAAATGGTCCAAAACTGACTAGTCGGTTTATATAGCCCCCATTTAGAAATGAATACATTTTCTCAGCCACTGTACTTCTGCCTTGTTTCCCTTAATTGGTTAATCTTAACCAAGATCCTGAAAGTGTGTTAGACATTTTATTTGCTTGCCCGTGTGTATAGCACCATAATGTAGCTATAAACAATATTGTTTTAAAGGTACCCATTGGAGATTTTGATAGTTAGTTGTGCTATATAGACATGTTTTTAAATATGAGTCTCTATTTAGTTTGTTCCCAATCGCGAGGGTCCACATGCACCTGAGTGATGCGATACACAATCCTCTCACTGGTTTAACAATCTACCATTGATCTACTGTTGGCTGTTTGGCAGGGAAGGAGAAGACAGTTAGCAGGTAAACATGGATGTTAACAATGCTGGCTCCAAACAAAGAACAACGTGTTCTGCATTTTGAAATACATTTGTTTTGCCTTAAGGATAACGCAGTGACTGTTAGTGAAATGTAAACGGAAACTCCATAGGACACTAGGGATCGACCGATATGACTTTTTCAAGGCCGATACCGATACCGATTATTAGTAATCAAGGAGACCGATAACCGATATTTGGAACCGATATATATATATATATATATTTTTTTTTCCAGTAAAATCAGAAAATCTTGGTGTCAAAATGTAGAATAACACAAACTCCAACACAACTCAACACAACATCTTTGAAATGCATTTAAGCATATGTTATGTTTAACTTTTAAACATCTTACAACTGGTTTCCTCTCTGTGCCCTTTTCTTTAGTGCAGCCATATGCAATGAGTTAGAGAGTCAAGAAGTGGGGCTGCAGGCTGACATGCTTAACTTACAATAATGCTTAATTTATTATATCAAAACAATGCCTGTCTATCTAACATCCCAATGAGCTGCTTGCAACTGCAAAACACTAGTGTTAGCTAATGTTTTGCAAACTATTAAAAGTGAGGCTATTACAGTAGACCTAACGTTAGTCTAGTAGCCTCACTTCTAATATTTTGCTAAACATTTGCTAGATACATGTTGGCTAGCTAATGAGCTTCACATATCAACCTGAAAAACTGCGAGGCTCCACTCGCAGCCCCCCCTCCGCACCACATTTACTCCGCTGCGAGACGCTGCATGCACCCCCAACTCTGACTCTGAACTCTAACTGATAGAATTGGATCATAAGATCGTGGTGTTTTTGCAACTTCAGCTGAGGGGATATGGATGTTTATTGAACTTCGGTTGTATAGCTCTGCCGCTCAGCGCTGCTGCTTGCTTCAGTCTGTGTCTGCGATCTTTCGCACCTGCCTGTAATCTGAGAAGGTCCCGCCTCTCTGGCTGGCTCCCGCCCGGAAAATCTTCAGTGTTGATTGACACTTCAGTAATAGCCTATCAGATAGCGCTGTGGGCCGGACATTGCTCGTGTACACAGAGTGGTGACTGCAGCTGCAGCCAGAGAAACGGCCGCTTCAGAGCCAAAGCTTTATCGGCAATTTGATAAAAAAAAAGGCCGATACCGATAATCGGTCAAATGCGGAATATCGGCCCCGATAATCGGCCAGGCCGATAATCGGTCGACCCCTATAGGACACCTTATGGGTGACTCTGTCAGTGACCAATGTAAAGGGAAACGTATGAACTACTGAGAATTTAAATAATCTAAACCTGTGCTTTTGCTAAAGAAAGGTGTGGAGCTGATATAGCACTTCCTTGTTTAACACCAGCTGCAGGTGCATCTTATAAAAAGTTGTGAATGTTATCGAAACACACAATGTGAAAATTAGGAAGCCTGTATATTATACATGTCATTACAGATAGCTTGTGAGAGAGAAGCCCTGAGTAGTGTTACTTTTAACAGTATTCATTTGTTCCACGTGACTGTAGTTTGCAGGAAAGAAGCAGAACATATGTGAGGAGCTGAAAGAGATGTTAGTGTTGATAGAATTAAATGTATCAAGGTGGATAATGGCTGTGATGTTGGGACAATACATCGACTTAAGAGTGGAGATGACCCGTATTGGTATTTACTAAATATCATATAACCGGTCCGCATCTATTACAGCTTCTTTGTAAATGTCATTATAGAAGCCAGTGTTTCTGATATCAGTTACAGTCACGTGCCACAGCGGCGCCATGCCCTCATAATGGATATAACTATGATTCAAATGAATTCCAATACGTTATTTTTTTAATTTGGTGACAGGAAAGTGGGAATCTGATCGGCAGATGCCCTGAAGTTGAGGGGTCCGGATTTGTAACCAAAAATAAAAAGATAAGGGCTGGGCATTATATTGATATTCTAATGAGCCTAGATATCTTCTTAGATGTTTGATATTACAGTGTTATAAGACAGCAGTTGTTGTCTGTAAAGGTTTTAAAGGATGCATTACAGTAAATCGATGTAAACCGAATTGTTCTATTATTTGTCTTTACCCAAACATTATATTCACACTTCTCATGATAACTTCAAAAAATCGGGTTGTGTAACTATCTTATTAAAGCATCAGAAGTCAACCCTACACGTTTGTCGCAATACCGATATTGTGTTATTATGTAAAACATATTGTGATGTCTTTGTTAACGCTATTCTTGACCATGAGGAAATTGTGATAGAGCTACAGTAGCAGGAGCGAAGGGGGGGATAAGGTGCAAACACTTTTAGAACAAATATCACGGTTTAGAGCAAGAGCTTGCAAAGAATATAATACGTTTATTATACGATTACATGCTGCTTTACAGAAGCACATTGTCTATACACTACATGTCCCACAATGCATCTCATTTTGTGAAATGAAGAGTCTTGCAATTATTTGCCCCAGACTTCTGCTTTCAGACGTAGTTAATTACTAAGTTATTACCCTATCCGATAATAATCCAATGCAGAGGCAATAATGTAATATAATACATTATTTTATATATGTATATTTATATAGTTTTAAATTTACAACCGGGCCTTTTGAGTGCAACCATAATACTAATGTGGCCCGTGATGAAATTGAGTTTGACACCCCTGGTTTAGAGAAATGGATAAAGATGCAGAGAAGTCGGGCAGAGGCATGCAGACATATTGTAGCTGCAGACTTGATGGGCGGGCTGGGTCCACAGTACCAGATGGAGCCTCTCATCATCTCCCATCTCTTGTGCCCGCCTCCCACAGTGTAATCTCCTGGATCGAAGACATGCTCGAGCGCGATGTCAACGACAACAAGAAGATCGGTAACTATGGCGCCCAGCACATCCTGTCCGGCGTTCCGAGGGACTCCGTGACCATCCTCACACACTGCAACACTGGCTCGCTCGCCACCGCTGGATACGGGACCGCACTCGGTGAGACTGGAGCCCGGGGATGTGCAATGAGAAAAGAGGGTGAAATATTGATGGCACTGTCATGGTAATAATGTGTGTATTTGTGTCTAGGCGTGGTGAGAAGCCTCCACACGCTGGGCAGGCTGAAGCGTGTGTACTGCACGGAGACGAGGCCGTACAACCAGGGGTCCAGACTGACGGCGTACGAGGCGGTCGCAGAGGGAATCCCCGCTACCCTTATCACGGACAGCATGGCGGCCCTGACCATGAGAGAAATGAACATCACAGGTGTGTGTTTGCGTCCATTTTTCCTTTTATTCAAAGGCTGCAGTCGAATTGTCAGTTTCTCTTAGGAACCTTCCTAACGGAGTGAAATGACCCGGAAGTCCCTCAGTGGCAGCCATGATAAGAGCCGTTCGAATTCTCTAGATGATAGGAAAGGAGGTTTCAAACTTCCTTTATAACCTCCTTTAGCTTAGGAACCACTGGACCTTCCTAACCGAAAGGAGAGGAGAAAATGCTGCCCCACAATGCCTTGCAGCCGCAGCATTTGCCGTCACACAACAGTCGGCCGTTCACGGAAACAAACGATTATGACGGAGAAATTATATCATGAAAGTTACGGTGCTTATTAAGCTTTTTAAAACGTATGTGGTAAGTTGCCAAAGTGCTTTGTTTTGAACGTTCATCAGTATTATAATCAAAAAGAGAAATATGAACGTTAGTTTTTACTGAAATGATCAAATAAAGTCAACATTTCAGTCTTTACTGAGCTGTGTGGGGTTTGTTCAACTTTTAAAAGATGTTTGAATGGTGATATACACAGTGATAGATGTTAAGGACTAATGTTTATAATAAATACATTTGTATTGATTTTAAGATCTTTTCATAGTTCATACAATCATACGTATTGGGATCATTTGTATTAATGTGGACCGGAGGGAGAGGGTGATGAGCATAAGTTTCACTTTCATTTTCTATTTCAATAACAACCTCGTTCATGAAGAATTTATGTTTCTCTGTTGTCCACGTTCATAAAGCATAAAGCAACAGCATCAGAGCACGGTGCAGAGTCTCTAGATGAGTATACAGTAGTCCCTTGTTCTTATTAACATCCATGTTGTAGTCCGCTGTATAGAAAACTGTAGTTTCCATGGTTTCCCCACAGCAGCAGACGCACATTCATGACGTCCGCTGGCGCATCATAAACACGTCGGATAGTGAAAGTGCAGTCGGATTCTCTGAAGCACCGCAGTCTCTTCTCCTAAGTCCTTTTGAATTCTCCTATCCACTATTCCTTAACCCTGTGACGTTTCACTCAGAGGTCAAGGGATAGACGATAGGGGCTGATTTTTGGACTATTCGACTGCAGCCAAATGTTCCTCTGTCTAGTGCTAACCATCTCCCCATTTTGTTCCTCCTCTCAGCTGTGGTGGTGGGTGCAGACAGGGTGGTCGCCAACGGTGACACGGCCAACAAGGTGGGCACGTACCAGCTGGCCATCTCCGCAAAGCACCATGGGATTCCCTTCTACGTGGCCGCACCCAGCACATCATGTGACCTGAGCCTGGAGAGCGGCAGGGACATCATCATCGAAGTGCGCCCCCCCGAGGAGCTCACCAGTATAAACGGAATACCCATCGCTGCCCCCGGTAAGACATGTGGGGTCTTTGTGATTTCTTCCCCTCTTTTAAAAACCCCAATGTGATTTTATTATTTAGAACTAACAGGAAGGGTTATAAACAGAAGGTGGTTGAATGAGAGCCATGGGAAAATATTCAGGCTTGGGGACACTGTTCCAATGTCCGCCCTCAGCCTTAAGGACCAAACTCGTGCAGACTTTAACTTAATTGAGTAAAAAAAAGGAGGGGGGGGCATGTGTGTGACCACTTAAGTGTTAGGCTACAGGAATTTGCTGCTATCTGCTTGTACATTTCTTTTGAGGGCTCTTTCAAAGTTTTTGAGCCCAGATTCAAACACAGTTGCATTTCATGGCCAGTGCCTCGACCTCTAGACAATCATTGAATGATCAGCATTTTTTTTACATTTGGATGCTATAAATTGGGGTCAAGTCCCCCTAAGTCTGCACAAAATGTGCTCAGGGGTTTTAAAGATGTCCTTAATTATGAAGGTGTCGCAATGGGACAGTCCTGAGCTCTTGCAGACTTGTGCATCAAAGTGTATGAGTCAATGAGAGTGAACATTGTAAGTGTGTTTTAGTTGAATTTGTTACCGCTGAATTGAGTCATTTGCTCTCTAATTACGTTGCCAGAGCGGAGAGGTGCTCGCCCGGTGACATCACAGTAATTAAAACACTCATTTAATGAGCACACTGGCCCCCGGAGAGCAGTGCCCGTACAATCAATTAATCAATCAATGTTTATTTATATAGCCCAATATCACAAATGTTACATTTGTCTCAGTGGACTTCACAGTTTGTACAGAATATCAGTATTACATTACATTTAGCTGACACTTTTATCCAAAGCGACTTACAATAAGTGCATTCGACCAGGAAGATACAACCTTGAAGAAAACAGAATCATATAAGTACATTAGGTTTCATAGAGCCAAACATTTCAAGTGCTACTCAACTGGCTGATAGATAAGCCAGTCCTTTATTAGTACGACAATACGACACCCTCTGTCCTTAGACCCTCACATCGTACAAGGAAAAACTTCCAGAGAAAACCCACAGTTTAAAGGGGAACATGGGAGAAACCTCAAGGAGAGCAACAGAGGAGGGATCCCTCTCCCAGGACGGACAGACATGCAATAGATGCCGTGTGTAAATCAAAAAGATAATACATTTACAACATAGGTAGACCAAATGTTTGGAAATGCATGTGTCTATAATAAGAAGATGAATCCACGAGGATGTCAACAATCCTGTGGGAGCCATCAGGGAAGTAGTATGATGAGAGTCAAGCAGGACCACAGTCACAGGTTCAGTCACGACTCGAAATCCAGGATGCAGGACTCAGGATGCAGGACTCAGGATGCAGGACTCAGGATCCAGGACTCAGGATCCAGGACCACAGCAACAGGATCAGCCACGACTCAGAATCCCGGCGTAGATAGACACCAAAAAGACATTTGGGGGAAGCTGGGTTATTCGGAACATGAGAGTACACAGGTACAGACAGACAGAAGGAAGAAGTAAGGTTTCCCCCGACAGTCTAAGCCTATACCAACAGAACTAGGGGCTGAATCTAATCAGCCCTAACTATAAGCTTTATCAAAAAGGAAGGTCTTAAGCGCACTCTTAAAAACGGATAGGCTGTCTCTCCGCCCGAACACAAGCTGGAAGCCGATTCCACAAAAGTGGAGCTTGATAAGAAAAGGCTCTTGCTCCCATTGTACACTACGTTTCACTCTCTCTCTTACTTTCTTCTTATTCCTGTCTGGTCCTTTATGTCGATTTGCATTTTTAAATAAATGCATACAGCTCTTTATTTTGATCTTCAAACCATTACTTTGTTTTTAAAGCAACAGCAATGAACTGATGGTGTTAACAGGTAGCCACAGTCTGATTTCATAGTTTGAGTTTTCAAAAAAAAAGCAACTAATGAGACACACAGTTGCATTTGTTCCCTTATTTATTCATTACCTTAAACAGGCACTGCAGGTTATTTAAAGTCAATCCCAACACCCTCCTGCTGCTGTAAATAATGACTGGAGCACCGCATGTGGATTCATCTGGGGCGGATAATGGTTCCTGACAATTGTTTTCAGCAGCATTTACATCAAAAGCTATAGTGCCCAGCTGTTTTGGGGAATTGCTGACAGTTTATATAAATAGACTTTATATATTAGTGATTGTTTGTTAGGTTTTAAGTTTCTGGCTGCCACGGAACAAACGATCATCCCAGTTATTCCTGTGTGGGAAATAATAAAGTGGGAAAAGAAGAATACAAAGATTCTGTCAGCTGAGGAAAAAGCTTAAAAAATACAAAATTAACTGAAAAACTGTTATTGTTATCTATAAACCATTTACATAATTAGCTAAAAGTCATGTTTGAACAGGTACAGTTGTAGTTGTAAGCTTAAAGGAGTACTACATCTACTATAAAGAATGCCCACGATGTTCTATCAGAAAAACTAAAAACAACCATCTCTAGAGTTTACAGAGTATGGTCGGAAAAAGGGAAAATATCCAGTGAGCTGGGCAGAAAGTGCCTTGTTGAGGTCAGAGGAGAATCACCAGACTGGTTAAAGAGGATAGAAAGGCAACAGTAACTGAAATAACCGGGGATATTTTCTTGGCATACTTTAGGCCCCTTAGTACCAATTGATCATCGTTTAAACGCCACAACCTACCTGATTAATGTTGCTGACTTGAGACTGAGAAAAGTACAAAAATGCAAAGCTAATTTTGTTAAAGTAAACAGAAAACTAACATTATGTGGATCCAGCCGATTACTTCTCAATGTCGAGTAAAGCTAATCCAAGCCACTATTTCAAGCATACTACATCATCGAGTGCCGCCGAAGGACTGTTCCAATGTCCAGCATACTTGGAATTCTACCGAGCCCGGCGTACTTCGTTTGGATAAATTTCGAGGCTGCCCATGTGCAGACTCCGTGGTCTTAAAATCCCCGCAATGCTTTGCGCACAGACCAATTTCCCCAAATCTGTGGCGGAAAATGTAAGGCGGGGCCTCTCATATGACGCACACTTGCTCGCCTGTTCCACTCTTCGTTTTCCGAATGCCAGGAAGTATTCTTGCCTCGCTTCTGAAGCAAGACGCTCGGAAGACATGTGCTACCAACCAAGCGTACTCGACATTGAGAAACACCCATTGTCTATAGAGCAGCTCCAGACTTTATATCTGATGACATCACAAGTTTGAGACTAACTTATTTGGTTTCTGACTTTCCCAGGCCATGAATACACATCAAGGATTTTTATATATTTCGATGGTGTTTCCCCCTAGTTGTAAGGTTAATACAAAATTGTGGATTGGCAAAATGAAATAGTGTAAAAACATCGTAAATGTAAACAGTTGAAATAAATGGCAGTGTGGGGTTCGTCTGTCGTATGGGTCCAACTATGAAAGAAACCCACTGAAGTGTCGCCAAACTTGAACCATATTAACGATTAACCGTGTTTCTCATTCCTGTCTGTTTCCTGCAGGTATCGAGGTGTGGAACCCGGCGTTCGACGTGACCCCTCACCAGCTCATCACGGGAGGCATCATCACAGAGCTGGGGGTCTTCCTCCCCTCTGAGCTGCAGGCGGCCCTCACCGGCCGCCTCACCGCCCTCTAGAGCCGCTCAGCGCCACCTGCTGGTCTGTGTGCACCACTGCACCTTAATGTTCACACACTCAAAGACACTCTCATTTCATCACAGAACACACACAGTCATAGTTGTGGACTCATTTTCTGTTGGTCACTGCACAGTCACTGGTACATGTCGGTGGTGCACACACAAGAAGACAGTGTTCTTCAGTCACACACACACACACACACACACACACACACACACACACACACACAC
>CALSBZ010004422.1:497713-510651 GCA_943591055.1 Gobionotothen gibberifrons
CACACACACACACACACACACACACACACACACACACACACACACACACACACACACACACACACACACACACACAAACACTGCAGGGAGTCAAGCAGACACATGTGCAGTCTCCCCTTTTCTTTGACGTCCCTTTACTTTTTTTTTCTGTGGTCTTTCCGTTTCACCCTTGTCTTCCATCCCATCTTTCATTCTCTCCTGCCACCTCCTTCTCTTTCTAAAAGGCTTCTGCAACAATGAAAAGTGCTCAGCTGGACTCAATCCTGAATATTGTATTTGGCAAAAAAAAGACAAATGTTCAGGGCTTCTTTAATAGCAAAAAAAAAGATATTGATCTTGAAGTAGTGTTTTTTTTCTCAGCCATGTTAATTTAAATGCTGCTACCCACTTTGTAAATATACATAATCCTGACGTTAGTGTGTGTACATATGTAGAAAGCTAACCCCTGTTACTAAAAGGTACTGCTATTTTAACCAAATGTGTGGTTATTTGAATTTAAATTTGACATTCAAAATGTTATATTAACATTGACTTTATTTGGTTTCACTTAGAAACCTTTTGTAGAAGAATAAATAAACGTATGGCTCTTAAATCTCACAGCCACAGCCAGAGTTTTAGTGAACGTATTTCACTCTCGTTTTTACCCCCTGCGGCAACATTTGGAAACTCTTGATTGGTCCTCGTAAGTCAGCTGAAGCCTATGAAGATACATGGCTGTGCTAATACCTCACTCCTTGTTTGTATCTTGCTATTCCCAGTTGTAATGTATCATACCACACTTGTATTCTCATTATGTAATTATATATATGTAACCATACTTATTTCAGCACCATACACATATTCACCATACTGCACAGGACGCTCTGTACGAATGAAAAGTCTACACAAAAAAAAGGGAAATTGTGTCATCTTTGCCGTAACAGCTTTTGCTGAGATCTCAGATGTGTTATGCTGATGTATTTCTGCTATACAGGCATCACCGTTAAAGGAATAGTTCACCCTAAAGCAAAAGTTGGGTTAGCCAACTTAATTGATGTTTGTGCCACTACAAAATACATATGTAGCTTCAGGCTTATCTCAAAATATCTTTCAACAATAGGTGATCGCTTCTCCCAGGTGGCAAAACATATCAATTAACCCATCACCTGTAGTCTTGACATAATTGTGCAGATATCTTTAAAGTATTTAGAGAAACATGACGTATACTCAGAAGTTGAAAAGGGAAATCTGAGGCTAAATAGTTTGGCTATAAAATCAAAACTTTATTTTGAGGTGAACTATTTCTTAAAGATTATTCTCACTGAGTGTCTAGCCTCAGTGAGCTGTGCGACACAAGGCGTGTTGGCATCAACAATCAGAATGTAATGTTCAACTCAGATGAATTTTCTTTCGTCATTCAGGACAGACAGTATTTCAGACACTTGGCCATGTTGTGGCTTTGTGCTGTTCCGAATGTGTTTCAACTGTTTGGATTATCCCTCCTCAGACTGACTTCCACCCGACTACTCCATGAGATCAGGGCCATGGGCGACCGAGTAGTTAGACAGGACCCCTGAAGATGGAAACAAAATAAGTTTGAAGGGCGGAAATGTTTGAATTCAACTTTAATTTGCAGACTAAACAACGGGGGAAATTGTTTATCCAGCACTGAATACAATTAGTCAATTAAAAAATAATCATTATTTTGATAAAATACTCACTTCCGTTATTTTTAAATAAGACCAAACAAGTTTTTGTTTTTGTTTTATATTCATCATTCATTTGTAACCCTACCTTTTTATAATGCACCAATATTGACCATAGTAACTTTTCAGAAGCCAGTTTTAAATCCTGACTGTAACCTACTATTAACACATACCATTAACCAGTAAACTGGTATTGATTATGAAGCTCCATAGAAATGTCCCAGATAACTCGATCTGTTCGGGACACACCCGCTCGCTGCACTGAATGTCACGGGGCCAGTTTTCGGGGGGGCCCACACTGCTCACTGCCTTACAGGTGCAGCACCATTATAGCTCACTGACGGAGCTGGAATCATGACCGGAGAGACAGCAGTCCTTCCTTCACCCTGCTTTCTGACCTCACACGCTTCCCTTGTGGACTTTTGTATTTCACTTCATTAATTTTAAACATAACATTTATAACCTTTTGCACTCTGCAGGGCAACTGAGTCACCCAGAGAAAACCCACAAAAAAAATCTTAATGTCAAGAATAATCACTGCAGAATCCATAGTATCATTGCTGTAATATAAGCTCACTTCTTCCTTTATCTTCCT
Source organism: Gobionotothen gibberifrons (assembly GCA_943591055.1). Classification (NCBI taxonomy): domain Eukaryota; kingdom Metazoa; phylum Chordata; class Actinopteri; order Perciformes; family Nototheniidae; genus Gobionotothen; species Gobionotothen gibberifrons. The sequence continues at coordinate 499,994 of CALSBZ010004422.1, forward strand.
ACTCTTCGTTTGTCCTCCTTTCACCCATTAAACCTCAACTCACAAAGATGCTGTTAGGTCACACAAGAGTGTAAAAGACACCTTTCTTTCCTTTTTGTTTTGTACAGTTCAAGACATCACGTGTTTGGGGGCAACTTTAGACAATGTTCCAGACATATGTAGCACATTTGTAGCGGTCAGACCCGCTAGGTATTATTTTGTTTTTTTTAATCTTTGGGAGATTTTTGTTTGTCTGTACATCACGATTATAACTGTTATGCTGTGATTTGTTTATTTGTTTCATGACATTGTGATTCCTAGTGACTAGGCCATTAGTACACCACACTGGGGAGGCCTCCTCAACCATACACACTACCTCTCCGCCTGCCCACACAGACTCAAACACTGAATGCATGAACACATGCACTCAGTGTTCCTGGCTGCAGCACAGCTGATTGACAGATTTAAGAAGGAAAACAAATCTGGACTAAACTATCCATGTTTGTACCGTGAACCCAAAGTGACAAATCATTTGTGGCGGTGCTTTTTGTTTGCCGAAGTCGCCTGTATTCAGGCCAGTGTGTTAAGTTGGGTTTCCACTGAAATGTTTCTGCATCACGCCATGTTTTTTACACCATGCTTTTGAAGCAGCAGCAATATGGTACTGTGTTGTAAAAAATATGTTCCAACAACCTCCCAACACGCGCCTAATAATCAGGTGCCAAAATTCAGCGCTGCTTGCCATGTATTTTCCACATGATTTAACTAAACAAAGCAGGTGTTTGTGTATTATTCTCAATAATTAGTATGGCCTGCAGTCACCATGGAAGGAGTGTTGTTCAGATGGCCTCTTTAAGTGCAAGTATGTTATTGTTGTTATTGATAATCACTTGATCTGGTTTTATTTTGTAACATGTGGAAATGGAAAACTGGATTTTTTTTAAATATATATGTATATGAATATAATGCTGTAAAGTGCAGTCATTAATTAAGAGATTTCTCTTTCACATCAATACAGAAAAAGAATAAATCCACAGTGTAATTGAGTTGCTTTTGTCCGTCTCTGTTTAATACGCTTGTCACTGGGAGTCCTCCAGGGGGCGGCAAAGTCACCAAACAGGAAGTAAACCACTCCTTCCGACAACGTTGAAGAAGAACAGTTTCTTGTGTACCTCCGGTTAGCAAAATGGCTCAAGGTTCGAAGAAATTTAAAACTCAGCGGCCAGGAATCGCTAAAAAACCCCATCCAACCAAGGCGAAAGGACAGAGGAAAGGAGGTATGTATTTAAAGTATTAATTGTAATCTAACGAGTTACTCGGAAAATATGATATGTTAGTCACAAAGCATTAACGCGTGACATGCGTGGAAACAGCTGAACACGTTTTAGTTAAAGTGACGCGTGTTGGGATATTTACAATATCAAGCAGATATGAAGACATTGATTAATAGTAGTTGTTCTCCTTCCTCCAAAATATTATATTCATCATTAAACTAAGAGACTGGCTAAATAAAACCATGTGAAGGATTGTGCTCTGTGTCGCAGACCTTAATGAGTCGAATAACGTAGCTTAGCTCTACTTTATTTGAACCTTAGCCAAATATACTAGAACCGATGTGTTTCATATCTTTAAGGAAAACTACTGAATACATGTTCTTAGCCTGTGTTGCTGTGTTAACTTTATTATGTATTACAGTGGATTTAGTGAGCAAATTAATATTAATCAGCCACTGTTTAGTAGCTGTAATGCTTACATATAACCTTTGTTTAGGAATTCAAACAAGGAAATACATTGAAGTATTCCACTAGTTTACTTTTCATATACACTCTGGTTAATATACAGTCAGTTGGAGGTTTTAGTTCAGGTATATACCTAGCTAAAAGGCTAATACCACAAGTAGTACATTTAGTAAATCCTGCTTTCATGAAGGTAACGATGTTCAGTCTTTGGTGCAACTGTTAAATTGTATTGTTTTATACAAAAAATTCGTTTGTTAGTGAAGACTAACTCATTTTTTTTTTTAACTGAGTAAAACACCATAAATTGAAACATCAAACACAACAAACTATAAAAACAGAAGCCTACAAAATGACCAATTGCATTTCGGGGCTATCTCGTGTTAGACAGTTGCATTTTTAAAGTGTGTCTTTATTTCATTTGAAGAACTGATGGTAACAGCTTTTGGGAATATGGCAGTGATGTTATTGCTTTCTTTGTTAAGGGAGGCTCATCGCACCAAAGAAGGCTCACGTGGTTGAGGAAGGGAAGCTGAAGAAGGTGAGGACATTTCTAACAGAACGTTTCTCACATCTCTTACATCCTGAATTGATTACATAAAAGAGCTTGACTGATTCCTTGTATAATATGACCTCCTCTGCTGCTTCCTAAAGGCTTTAGAGATTGCCATCAGGAACAAGATTGAGATGGAAGTGACCCATAGGGCAAGCACATGCCTGCACAAGCCACTGAGTGTGGTGAAAGGGGCTGAACGGCCTGAAGGCAAAGGCATCCCAGGACTTCCCCGTCCAGTTACCAGCTCCAAATAGGACCGGATACAAAACCCTGAGGCTGACCGTGCTAAACTTAAGGACTTAAGTCATTTAACTACATTGATCCCATGACTCAGATTTAAGATGCACGCCAACTGTCTTGCTGTTTTTATCATTCCTAAATATTTGTAGCTGACTTCAGTCATACAGAAATATACTGAGCCCCTCTTGTACAGATGTTAATTCTTACTTTTCAGTTTACAAAGAAATGTATACATAGAAATTCTGAATGATATCTGCAGGACTAGGCTCTGAGAATTGCATAAACCCTCACTAGGGGGCACCACAGGACTTTACTCGTGGAATTTGTGATGGATTGAAATGCTGCAAGAAAATATGATTTGATGATGTTTGTGCTCTACCACCCTGCAACTGTTTTGTAACATTCTTTGTATGATTGTACAACCACAAATGAATAATAAGAGTAAAACCACCAGTCACCGATATGAATCCTTTGAAGTATGTTCGCCACACTTTGTTACTTTTTCTCAGGGAAGTGCTATTGCACATGGATCGTGTTGGCAATCACAGGTAGCTTTCCCACACAAGCCCACCTGTTTCAGTGAGCTCAAAGCTGTTATTTACTTGCACTGGAAACATGTGGAGCCATGTGCTTCCACGGGCAGCCTATTTAAGTGTTTACACTGTAGGATTAAGTAACACTATTTTGCATGGCCACCTGCACCTGGCACTTCCCACAATGCAACTAGAATGTCATCAGTTAGGTCAGGTGTCGTGCTGGTAGCAGCTAATGTAGCTTTACCACAGTTGAAATTGGAAAAGTTCCCCTTTGAGGTACACTACGCATTTGGGGTCTTAAATTAAAAGCCATGAACCAGAGCATTGTACTGTATGTCACAATGGTGATTCACCATTGTACCCTTGTTTGGCTTTGGGTTGTCGAATAAACAGCAACGCCTAAGGAATGGGCTTGAGGTTTCTCAAGTGCTGTATCAACAGACCAGCACTGTGACAGCTAACCAGCCAGTGATAAGACTGAACGCTGTTTGAAAGGTTTCCATGTCAACACTCGCTCGCAGGCAACCCGTTCCAGAACACAATTGGTAAGCTTCTTGAGGAAATAGAGCTTATATACAATATGTATAAAAACACACTAATGTTCATTAAGTACCACAACGTGAGCTGTCTTTTATGAGTTTATTTTATTTTATTTGAATCCATTATGGATGTCGCTTCTAACTCATGCAGCTAGCTATATGTATGCTTTTAGTTAAGGTTTCTATGCTCTACAACTACCACTCAGAAACATAGGCCTACCAATGACAGAATGCATTATGCATTTGGTGCACAAGGACAGCACTACCATACGAAAAACAATCACATAACAAGGTAGTTGTGAAAAGGGTTAGTAAAACCCAATTAAGCAGCACAGATTCACCAGCACTTATTTCTAAAGCAGATCTGTAGTAAGTACAGTGCAAGTCTAGTAAGCTTTAATGGCGTGATTGGAGCGCAGGAACCTGGGGAAGGAGTCTTTGGCCATCAGATTGTAGATTCTCTGCTGCGCCTCATCGAATGTGTCGGCACACGGAGAGTCCGTCACTCCAAGCAGAGCCTCCCGAGTCTCAGCGTCCAAGTTTACCTGTGGGGAAAACAGATTATCAGAAGAAGCTCTTTAATTATATCCTGACTGCACGCATCACTCTCCTCTCCACAAACCTCCTGTGGGGCGTCAGGGTTGATAAACTGGTTGTAGATGCTGCTGGACTTTATCTTCTGCACGTTAGAAGGAGAAACTCTGTACTCCTGACAGGCCAGCCAGAACTCCAGGTTCTCCTCACTGAACTCTGAGCGCAGGAACCCACGAAACGCCTGCAGAGCGCCTGGTTGAGAGGGAGAAGAACAAACCAGAGTCAAAAATGTGTCAAATCAAGAAGAGTTATTAGAATATGGAAAAGCATGATGCCAGAAAAACTCAGGCCACATAAAGAACAACATTTCATACAAAGACATGTTCATGCTTGCTTGACACTGTGTTAGAGCATATATTCCACTCAACACTTAAACAGCTTTTCCATTTTTATTAAGTATTAAAACATCAACAGCAACCAAATTGCAACTGACATTTATTGGAAATAAAATGTGTAGAATAAAGAAGAGTCATAAGGTCACAGAACTAGCCAACTGACATCAGTTATAGTGTCTAACTCATAGTCTAACTGTTTGCTAACATTAGTCACTCACCAGAGCTACTGGTCATCAAATACACTTTGTCTTAGATGTATGAAATACGTCTGTGGTTATCAACTAATTAAGAAATGATCCCACTTTGTTCTATGACATAAGATATCAGTAAATATCCCACTTGTGAATTTTGAAACATCAAGCTAACTGTCTTTAGCTTAATATTGATAAAGTTTCGGTAACATAAAACATTAGCTTTTCACTTCAGTGTTCATCAGGGAAGATTATCTTTTTGAACAGAATATGTAAGTATCATAAGGATTTTTTTTGTCAAACTATATTCTCTGCTATAATCTAAAATGCATAGATTTTGGCTTTGCTTTTGGTCAGTGTATACCATTGTATTGCTAACATCCATGTTGTTCTACAAAGAAATATCATTCCTGCAGCGCTCGATTTGAGAAAAGAAGATTTTGTTCATAGTAAATCCTAGTTTTGGTCAGTTAAAACTATATCAGAACCATCAAGTATTGTTGTTTTTATAATCTTTATCTTTAAATGCTAATATTGAGTCACTGTTAAACCATTAAAGGAGGGGTAGGTACGTTTGAGAAACCGGCTCGAGTGCACAAAAATTCCAAAGTACACAACCGAAAAGAATCCGTCCCTTCCTTCAGACTTCCTACAGAGCACCTCCTCCAACACACATGAACGCGCACATGACCTCAGTGAAGACTTGAGCAACAATCAGATGTAAAACAACACCCATGATAATGAATGTAAAACAAATGTATAACAAAGTTATTGTCAGTGCTTATATTTTTGAAGCTAGCATGTTTGTTTTGTGAAAATGTATTACAAAGGTTACGTCTAGCTGACGAGAGCAGGCTGCGGTAACGTTACATATCAGCTCGGTGTGCTCCATAACCATCATTGAAAAGCAACTCCGATATTGACTCTGGTTTGACTTCTCCTAGTTTCCACTTTCTTTTTCTTCATAATTTGCTCCATTACAGTTTTTCTTTTGCGACCGGTAGACGATGTTGAAGCAAACTCTGCCATGGTGAAAGTGTCCTGCAGTGGCTGCGGCTGGTGATTGAGCAACAGCTGCCTGGAGACGGGAAACACGCCCAATGACGGCACGCGCAATGACGGCACGCGCAATGACTGCACGAGTGTGTGTGTGCATGAGATTGAAGGCTGACAGACAGGTCGGCCAACCAGTTATTTTAGCCGGCCCGGCTAAAATAATTGGTCGTAGTTTTTACAGTATTACGGCTTCCACAGATGACATTTTTTTATGGATTTTTTTTCAAACCACTTGGAATATTCATTGCTATCAGGATATTAAGAGCATTCCATGGAATATAACAAAAAGTGTATCTCGAGCCGGTTTCTCAAACTTACCTACCCCTCCTTTAAATAGCCGCTTCTTGTAGAGTACAACTTGATGCCCCTGAGGGTTAGTGTTGTTTGAACAGAGTTGTACAGACAGACTTAGCCTAATGTAAGATATAAGTATGGAACTACCTGCTGTGCAAGCTGCATTGGAGACACTCTTGATTAAAAAAAGACAAGAATTGGGTCTTTTTCACATTTTGACTTTCCCTAGTCGAAAAAGCACAGGTGTTGCTCATAGTTACCTCGACAGTGAGCCAGCATGAACAACCAGGACCTGCGACGGAAGCAGCTCATTCACACTTTGTTAATGTTATCACTAGCACTAGTGCTTTTCCGTTTGTCAAATGTCTTCATAGAGACGTATTGCATTTGTTGTTGAAACATTAAACTGACTTTATGGTGGGGGGAAAAAAAGACATTCTTACTTCTGTTTTTCAGCAGAGTCTCCAGGTCAAGGGGAACTCTTCCATCCTGACCCCTGATAAGAAAAATGGAAACGGTAAAAATTCAGCTTCACAGTGATATCTGGTAGATTTACTTCTACTACTCAATTCCAACAAAAAAAAGATTCCAGAAGGTTTACTTTATCTTGTGGTGCGTCTCAGTCAGATGGCTTAACTTCACCCGCAAGTCTTTTGCCCTGAAAACAGAAACATTATCATTAATTGTAAAAAATCTGCCATCAGGGCATCAGTGATTTGCATAGAAAACAGATGATCCAGCTGCATAATCACCTCTCCAGGCATGAGGAGGGCAGGGAGGAAAGTCCCTTACACATTGAGGTGCGTTTGAGAAAACGTTGAAAGGTAAAATAAAGACAATTTCTTCTGAGTTTTTCCGTCACTCAGCCTCCCGAGCTTCAGAGTGCTTCTCTTATATAGCCTACCTGTTTGTTATCTGATCTGTCCGATCCTCTAATAACAGCAGCTGTAGGACAGGAGTTGAATGAGAGAGGTGGTGTACGTGCTTACAGTCCACATAGGCCTGTCAACAGGAGACAGCACATAGAATAGGATAATTAAAGCAGGGTGACTTCCAGTACATGTTTGTGTGGTCAGGCATCACTTACTTTCTTTAGAGTCCGACCGGCAGGTGGACTATTCACATCACTCATCTCTGGAGAGGTACTGCAGCATGGAGAGGTGAGTGTTAAATGTTGACGGATGAGGCTGGACAAAACAAGACAGAACGCCTAAAACACCATTAAAGCCCCTGTGCAATAAAAATAGTACCTCCTTTTTCTCATTTGTTATGACTTGTACTTTGTGTTTTGGAAACTGCATATGGAGCTCTCAATCAATGTGGATCTCCCTGCAAATGATGCTGTGTCATGAAACTGTCCCATTAAAGGCGGGGTAGGTAATTCACTTCAGAAACACTTTTTGTTATATTCCATGGAATGCTCTTAGCATCCCGATAGCAATGAATATATTAAATGCTTTGACAATAAATACATTTAAAAAGTTCATCTGTGGAACCCGTGGCCCGTGGCGCTGTAATTTCACTGTGTGACATTAAAAAGAGGGTTCACAATATCCTCTATTTCCATCATAACATATTTTACTTAAATCAAATCAAATCAAATCAAGTTTTATTTATATAGCACATTTATAAACGATTTTTGGTCGAGCCAAAGTGCTGGACATATAATAACACTTAAAGCCCCCCTCCACTCGGATATGCATTTTACTTAATGGTCCTTCACTTTGACCTTCACTCTGCAGAATGATGTACAGTATACTCTGTTTGCACTTTCAAATCATGTGTTGGGGGGAACTTTAAGTATGAATAGCTATATGCTGTTTATTTGCACTCACCACTCTGGCCACTTCATTAGGTACACTTGTACAACCTTATGTAATTTAAAACAACACATATAGTACATATTCAGATTATCATTATTATTGTTAAATATTTAACCATACCTTTATCACTGAGGTAGTTTGCAGTGGTTTTGTAGCTTTATATTGAGAGATGTTTTAACATTTTGTCCACCCAAATCACAAATATTACCTTTTTCACAGTGTCAACAACAACAATCAGTCAAATTCATGACAGAGATGTTGAATTGTAGCCTACATGTTTTCACATAATCACTTCTTAATTTGCTTTTGTCTTTTTTAGTATATTTTAGCCGTATGTTTTAAATGGTTGAAAATAATATGTTTATAGACTAAATCTGGTCATAATTTAGCACTGTTCAACAGTGACTGTTGACTTGTGACCTCAGTATTTAATAAATCCTCCGACCCTGGTTGAGGATTATTCAGTGTGATGTCAGGGACAAATTGTTCTAACTGTCATTTAGCCAAGAGCCTATTTATCAATAATAAACAACATTTGTGGCTAACACAAGACACTCAGTCGCCATTCATAGGTACAGTGTCCCAGCAGCAGCCCGTTCACTTCACACACAGGGAGCTGACACTCGGCCGTCAGCGGGCTTCAGCTGCGGGGAGGAGGCTGCGTGCCTCTCCCTTCCTGCTTTCTCAACAAACGTCGGAGTGAAACTTAAACCACAGAGCGGTCAGTAGTGGCGAACACAGAGAACCCCCGGGACCTGCTGAATACTGACGGAGCTGCTCGTTTTCCGTCCCATTAATCCGATTTGAGGACAGTGGACTGAGCCCCGGACTCGCTGGTTCTCCTTCACAGTACCATGGGCCGCGGCTCGGTTTGGAGATAACAGTGAGTGTGTGACAAAATGGTCTCTAAGGGTTTGGAATAAGACCATAACAGCGAACATAACAGCGTGAGACACAAGTTGAACGCCGTCATGATTTTAGAGGGAAGCTAAATCGCTCGTGGCAACTGTAGGAATGTGGATCACCTGCGCAAGGATCGATACATAGGAAACACCTAATACTTTAATCCGTTATTTCCTCCAATGTCCTCCTGTGTGTTTGGCAAATCAAAAATATTCCTTAGATTTTCAAAAATACAGTTTGAAATATGTTTTAATATAAAAACAATGTGGCTGCACAATCGTATAATATCATTTCTTAAATAAGTATTCAGATTGCAAACACAGACGAGAGACCTTATGTACATCTTTAATACAATCCAGATCTATATATGTAATACACATTGAAGGCTATGGTGCCCGGCTGGCTGCTGGCACCATCTCCCTGTATCACAGGACCAAATAACAGAAATGTATATCCAGCAAAACATAACCAAATATATAAAAATTAAGTTTGAATCAGTGGTTTCCTAAATTAATTGGTTTATGACCCCTTAAAAAAAAAGTTATGTCTGTTCGTGACCCTCTATGGTGCATACATCTTTTGTTGTGGTCCATTCAAACTTGACATATTTTTGGTCTATTGTAGTTGAATAATTGTTGTCCGAAAAAGGAAATACAATTTTTTTTAAGAGCAATGTTTTAATAAAATGTATTCAACCGATTCTTCCCCTGGGACTATCCTCATGTCTACTTAGGGCTTGAGCCTTTAGTCTACATTATCCAACAGTAGTGTAACCTTGGAGTATAACTCTCCCCAACCTCCAATTAAACTGTCAGCAGTCCAGTTGCATTGTGGTAAATGTATGCGCCAGGTTTTCTGTTTTAAAACAGACAACATATCTGGTACTCTGCGCATGCATTGTAGTAAAACTGTCCACTGTGAGTGTGCAAATTGATGCCCTAGTGTCCCATCAGCAGATTCTGACTGGCACCAGTTATGAGACCCCAATGGACATGGTTCCCTTGGGCGCACTGCCAGGAGAGCACCCCCCCTGATCCGGACAAGGACAGGGAGAAGATCTGGGCGGAGCTGTTTGATGAGCTGGATGTCAACAAAGATGGACACATCGACCTCCTTGAACTGCGGACAGGACTGGCAGGCAGAGGACTTTCCAAACGCTCCGTGGAAAGGGTATGACACCTGCATCACACACACACAAACTTTTGCAATCATTTGTTGCTACTAGTGATAGGGTCATTGTTAAACCAACCCTGTGGTTTAACCTGTTGTACACGTGTTTTTGTTGTGAATACACGCAGTCTCTCTGTCTACTCTCAGTCTGTCTCAAACAGTTTGTTTTGGTAAGAAGACTTACTGTACTTACTCCCATTTCTTTTGCATGTTGTCATTCAAACAGCCGTAACGCTATGGAAAAAGGTGTTTATACCCCAGAAGTGAGGTGGCATAAAATGTCTTAATTAATATGGGAATGGGTTAGATGGTTGGGTCATACAAACCCATGACTTTACCCAGGAGACTATAGGGTTTGTTTCTATGTGAAACAAAAAGTCAACCCTTGACTGATTCACGATGAGAGTCCTTCCCTATCTGAAGAGTTAAGAATGAGAATGAGTCACTAAATGACACTCAAAAAGCATAGACAGTGCAAGTCAAATACTCTTAAAATTGGTGTGCTATTTATACATCTGTCCCTGACATCATGTTGCATTTGTGTGTATGTGAATATATATCACTTACATTGTTGGGACATCAACAGGTTTACACTTTTTGGGACAAAATGTATGTTGCCACAAAGTACCTTTTTAAAGTTAAGGTTTTAGGTGTGTGTGTGTGTGTGTGTGTGTGTGTGTGTGTGTGTGTGTGTGTGTGTGTGTGT
>CALSBZ010004422.1:510661-539977 GCA_943591055.1 Gobionotothen gibberifrons
TGTGTGTGTGTGTGTGTGTGTGTGTGTGTGTGTGTGTGTGTGTGTGTTTTTTTACATGGCAGCATGTTGTCTATTTTGGTACAAGAAGCAGGACTTTGTAAGATGAGAATGACGACCTTTCCCATGCTCCTACACTTGATCTCTTTTCACATATAGATCATTGTCCAGCTTTTCTTCTTGACAATTTTGTATTGGTTTTGTTTACATTCTTATTTGCAATTTGTATTTTTTTAACCAAAATGTATTTTGGTTAAAGCTGCTACAAAAGTTACTTAAAGATAATGATTCTCTAAACTTGCAAATTGATACAAATACAACGGGGGGGGAAATGTTCACCTTCTGGTTGCATTGACTACAACCAGTAGACTTGTGCAACTTACACAGTTAGGGAACCACTCATTTAGACTGAATGTCAGACAATGAATTATATTTGTCTGGGACCACCTTCTGAAAATATTTAATAACAGGATTTCATCAGAGGTGAAAGCTGATCTTTTTAGGAATGTGTTGGTGGGCTTAATTATATATTTTTTATTTCAGTAAAAATAATTGGCCAGGCAGCTCTCTGACCAGTTCCATGTGGGCATATTGGGTTTCTTACTGTGACTTAAGCATTAAGCAGTGCTTAAAACGTACCATCTGGCAAACTGTAACTTTTTTGACCAAATATCTGTTCAATGCTAAGAGCTTTGTTTTTCATTGACCCTTCTCTTTGTGTTTTCAGATTGTAAAAGCTGGGGACACCAACCAGGATGGAGTACTGGATTTTGAAGAGTTCACGCAGTATCTCCGAGCCCATGAAAAAGATCTCAAACTCATGTTCAGGAATCTGGACAAGAACAATGACGGTAGCAGCCAACAGTTAGAACAATAATTATTGACACAATAACAAAGTGTTCACATTGAGATATTTTCTTTCCATGCTATTATCTCTCTTTCTTTAACTGGGTCTGACTGGTGGGTATTTGCAGGTGAGATTGATGCAGCGGAGATCCAGCAGTCTCTTCGCACCGTTGGTGTGGAAGTCAGCCTCAAGAATGCCTCCAGGATTCTGCAAAGGTCTGCACACAAATATTAATATTTTATATAACATCACATTAGGATCTAAAATAAGAACATCAACAAACATGGCAATATTAACAACTCAACAAATGTGTGTGCATCAGCCTAGTTCTTTTCCTTCTGGGCTGTCAGGCCGTTTTAAACTTATCTTACCTTGATATTGGCTCCACTGACAGTGTGTTTGTAATATAATGGACTGCTTTCAGCTTCTCTCTCTTTAAAAGTGAACGCAATAAAGGCACTTCCTCTTAAAACTGGTTGCTTCCCCTAATATTATTCTTTGAAATAATGTCACAATTACAGACTCCGAAGATGTGTCTTCTTTTCTAATGCTGTTTCTTAATGCCATGTTTAATTTCCTAAGTGAAGACTAGGGTTTTCACAACTTTCCTTCATCTAGAATAGGAAGTGCTGATTACTATAACACATTTTTAGAACTAAATGTTCCGTTTAATCACAGTAGGCAGCGCATCTACTGCTTTAATGTCTTAATAATAGTTTTAGTTTTGTATTTTCAGTTCCTCTGATAGGTTATTGTGGTAAACCAAGACATGTCTTCTCATACATTAAAGGATTCCTCATTGCCATTTCTGAATGATCCTCTTCTATAACACATTTGGTACTTGAATGATCCTAATGATTTTCGTTATTTATTCCTGTGTTTGTCTCACAGAATGGACAAAGACGGTACCATGACCATTGACTGGAATGAGTGGCGGGACTTCTTCCTGTTCAAGCCCCTCACCAACATGGAGGACGTAGCACGCTACTGGAAACGTTCAATGGTGAGGTCACACATACAATATATAATAACAGTGATAACATACAGTTCAACAAAGTAAACCAGGAAAATGGCCCTTCCAGTAGATTGTCATATGACTGACAGACACATAGCCTTTTCTTAAACTATTTCTATTTTACTTTCTCCCCTTTATTATCATAATTTCTGATCCTCTTTCCATTCACCACGGGTTCAGTAGATGTTGGATATAGGAGAGCAGCTGACAATTCCTGATGAATTTACTGAAGAGGAGAAGAAGTCTGGCTATGTGTGGCGGCAGCTGATGGCCGGAGGCATTGCCGGATGTGTATCTCGGACCGGGACGGCCCCCTTAGACCGCATCAAAGTCTTCCGACAGGTCAGTTAGTAGTTATGATCTCATCTCTTAGGTCAGTCTGAACCACAGGACTATTCATGCTGATGTGTTAAGTGTTTTTTCTCTGACTCCGTTCTCCCAGGTGAATGGTTTCATTGAATTTAAAGGGAATGTGCTGAGCAGTTTTCAGTACATGATCAAAGAAGGAGGACTGCGGTCACTGTGGAGGGGCAATGGAATCAACGTGCTAAAGATTGCTCCAGAAACTGCTATCAAGTTCACAGCTTATGAACAGGTAGAGAGACCTTCACTTATGTTTAGTATTTTTTTTTACACTTCTAAACATTTATTCATCTTCAATCTCTATCTCAATTATTTTCTCTTACTATTATCCAGGCTTTGGCAGTGACTTCAGATTCTCTTTGTTATTCTCTCTTATTCAGTCCATAAGAGTTGTTGTTACGTTTTGACAAAGCCAAGCTAGATGTTGCCCCGTGTCTCCAGTCTTTATGCTAAGCTAGGCTAATTGACAACAAAAGAGATTGGTGTCAATCTTCTCGAAAAGTGAATGAAGCATATTTCCTTAAATGTCTTTCGATGTCTTAAGACATCGCTAAATCTATTTTCTATCAATTTGAAAATATATTGTCGTCTGTCTATGATGAAGCTTTGGAAAGTAGCCTTACTCTATCTATCTTTCCCTCTATAACTCATAGATCAAGAAAATGATCCGTAGCAGAAATGAATCAAGAACTCTGAGGCTTCATGAGAGGTTTGTTGCCGGCTCTTTGGCCGGAGCTACAGCTCAGACAGCCATCTACCCAATGGAGGTAATATCAGGGTAATAACCACATTAAAACAACATTCATACTGTGTAGTGCCAAGAAAAATGCATGACGAGAAGAAAAAAACGTTCCTCTTTCTTGCCATATCCTTTCCATCTCTTCTCTTTTCCACACAGGTGCTGAAGACCCGTCTAACACTAGGAAAGACAGGCCAATACTCAGGAATAGCAGACTGTGCCAAACACATTCTACAGAGAGAAGGTGTAGCAGCTTTGTACAAGGGCTATGTACCCAACCTGCTGAGTATCGTCCCTTACGCCGGCATCGACCTGGCTGTCTATGAGGTCAGAATGCCACTAAGGGCAGAAAGCTGTCGCGGTGCATCTCATTACTGTGTATCTTCTTCTCACTCCCTCTGCTCCACAGACTCTGAAGTTTGCCTGGCTGAACAGGAACCAGGGTTTAGCTGACCCCGGGGTCATGGTGCTGGTCGGCTGCGGTGCCGTTTCCAGCACCTGTGGACAGCTAGCGAGTTACCCTCTGGCATTGATCCGCACTCGAATGCAGGCACAAGGTCAGGATTACTGTGGTCACACTAATAGATATGGATGGTTATTTCTAAGTATACTCCATGACTTTAAATGTCATAGATTCTCAAAGTCCTTTGAATGCTACTTGAGGAATAAATTACAAAATATATTCCTTAATTTGATGGTAGTGAGGGCCAGAGTTCAGCTCCAACACAGTTTTTATAATTTGTTCAGCTATAGATCCACTCAATTACCCATACATATGATGCTTTTATTCATCTGTATGTATCTAGTAGCATGTTAAATGGCAAATCCCAACACTGTTAAACTGTAAATTGAGGCCCTGTTATTATTTAGCTAAACGAATAAAGCATGTGTGTAAGGCATACTATAGGCTATTAGATTGACATACCTCACTGTGAACTCTTGGTTTACAAACCTTCAGCAGACATTCTTATAATATATACAATAAATGTGACCAAATCTTCACTGAAACACATTTTCTGAGCGTTGTACTCCAAACACCATCTACTCAGGAAGACTGCAAGATGCTGTGGAATTATTAAGATGTCATTGTAATAATCAAAACATTTTTGTCAAACTAATGTTTCCGTGTTTTTTTTTCACAGTATGTCATTTTTGGAAAAAAAGGCAGTTATGTAATTCCAGACTTATGATGTCTTTTCATGAAACATTAAATGCAATACTATGCTTTTTGTACTTATTGAGCTAACCAAGTTGTGAGAAAACTGAATGTGTTGGTGGAGCTCAACTTTTTTTCTTCCCTCAGCTTCATTGAAGGGAGCCGATAAACCCTCCATGGTGGCCTTGCTTCAAAACATTGTGACCCAAGAGGGTGTGGCAGGACTTTATCGTGGAATTTCCCCCAACCTCCTGAAAGTCATCCCTGCTGTCACCGTGTCCTACGTCGTCTACGAATACACAAGAATAATGCTGGGAGTGGACATTGAGGGTATGATGGGGGGGAAAGGGAAGGGGTAGGAAAGGGTTTAGATGGTTTGGGGTGGCTTTCGACAAAAGCACGTACAGATCTGTTGGCTATGCATGAGGAAATGGGCCTTGGCTATGGATGGATTCATGCTCCTATGACCTGCTATGATGATATGAAAGATAAACCATTAAAGGAAAAGAGAAAAACAACAGATTGGACCGCCCCCAAACTGGCAGCTGCTGTGACGAGTTTCACGTGTGATGTATTGCGTTGCAGCTTGCAGCGCATGCCAGAAGTGGTGTGAATGCTAACCAACTCATGCTACTGCATTGACAGATGAAGACTTGCATGAACTTGCCTGAGATCAAACCGGTACCAAATTTGGAAGTCATGTTACATTCCTACAGCATTGTTTTTTCCCTCTTAGGTAGTAGATAGAGAATATACTGGATTGCTAGGAGGACTGATTCATCTTCCTCTTCTGTAAGCGAGGGGAACCTGAAGTCGCTGCTCATCGGTGGAGATAAAGAGTCCGGACTTTGATTGAAACGTCTTAAACAAATGTTACAAATACTACAGATGAGGTGTAAAACAACAACAAAAATGACTGATCCTAACTCTTGAATTACAACTGAAAAAGTCGATCTTCTCTTTCCTGGAAGGATTACTACTGAACAAAAGCACAACAGAGGACATTATATTCTACTGGAGTGGAGCTTCCAAAGCCATATCAAGAAGCGTAGAGGATTCATAATAACCTCTCATGCAAATGCTCATGTTTTATAAATGTTTCTTTGTTTGAAACACACAACAGGGTCCAGTGCCACACATTATTTTTAAAAACTATAATGTATACGCACAATGTGCAGGTTTAACACCATGACAAAGAGTTTGCTTTGTATGTATCGTGAAAGATAAGATTGAGAATGAAATGTAAAGCCAATGAATTTTTTTATGTTTCATTATTTATTATGGAAAGTGGCAATAAATGCATTCATGGTGCTTCTGATGTTTAATAAATGCCTCTGAGCTTTATCTGGAGAACTGAAATGAAGTGATAGCTGTCTGTAGGCTAGCCTGATGACATAACTGTGCCATGGTTTAAATTGTGTCCTTTTCATTGACTGCCAATTTGCTCAGCCTGTTGGCCTTCTGTTGCCGTGCAACTGCACCAAGGAATTTCTTATCCTTAGCTCTTACACCTGTACATTTAACATTGATTCACTTAATTACTCTGACTGTGCAGTTTAACAATACCATAAGCAAATGCAACTGGAATGGCAAAAGGCACAACTCACATGCAGACCTGATGGAGACCTGATGGTTTCCTAACAAATAGGATTGAGCACATATTTTTGGTAAAGCTTTATTTTACAAGTTTGTAAATTGAACTTGAATAATGTAGTCAAGAGCCCCCTTATCTGCTGTCTTTATTTCCACCTCCGTGGTTAATATATTATTCCATTGCGTTTAGCTACATAATACATCAGTAATGCCAAGTACACAATTATGAAACTCTAAATGTTATGAATACCGCCCAATCCCCTCCACAGCTCCTGATCTACACTGGTCGTCCTACACCCCAGGAGGTGGCGGTGTGTTTCTGTATGCTGAAGGAGAAGAAGAAAGGACGCGGGGTTAGGATTCTTTGATTGGCTATTTTAAGCCGGCGTGGTACGCACATTGGTGTCCCCCGTACGCTCCTGTTTAGCCTTCCCGCTTCTGCGCAGCTCGATCCGGCCGAAGCTACCCAGCCTGCCCCCTGTGTCTATTTGCCTCTTGTGAGCAGCATGTCTGATTACGGCGGTCTGCCGACTAACGGAGTCGGTGCTGGGATGAAAAACGACGCTTTTGCTGATGCAGTACAACGAGCCAGACAGGTAATAAAGCCTTCGACTAGAAGAGCAGACAGCTTGCGAGCTAATGGTAGTTAGCTGGTGGTAAACGGCAGCTAGCTTAATTACCCGTGACGTTAGCTTTGGGTAACTAGCGAGCGCGCTAGCTAGCTAGCTAGCTAGTAGCTATACCATTCATTTGTCTTACACACACTCGCCAGGTTGTGTAGTCAGTCGAAATGTTTGTTGGGGGAACTCGGTAGCGACAGAAACGTAGGTAGCTCTTTAATATCATGTATAACATTAGCTAAATATAATTAAAATGTATTGTCCCCACCGGAATCCCCGGGTTAGGTTATATGGACTAGCTGCTTCGGCTAAGTTAGCTCGGTCGGTTCCTAACTATAACGTTAGTTAACGGTACGCTGGTCAGGAACTTTCAGCCTCCATGTGTAAAACGCCATTTTAGGTGAATTGAAAAATTAACAACATTGGCATCGCATTATGATTGTCGTGAAATAAGCAAATCGGACCGGCTTTCCACATTGTATTGATAACTAGCATTACATGGACAAAAGGATGCTAATAGGTTATTTATTGACTGATATTTCACTGCTCTGTGGGTATTGCTTTTACGTTGACGAGTAAGACTGTGAAGCTAACGTTACCTTACGGATAGTTGTAGTTATAAAGCGTATGGCTGCAACGAATGATTATTGTTTAATCATACTCGATTACTCGAGGAACATCCAAAGTGCAATTAGTGCAAATGCAATATACATACATGCAAAACATATAAACACAGTCAGGTTAACATTCAAGAAGCTTGATTAATGAATGGATTGTTTCCGGTTTATTCAAGTTTCTGTGAATGCATTGTTGGCGCAAATCGTGACTTTTAGTCCACCGTAAACTCCACGAAGACTTAGATCCTACATTTCCCACAATGCCACTCGGATACTTCCTGCATTGTAAATGCATATCTTTCTGACTCCACACCACTAGCAACATGTATCTATTTAATTGTAATTGTATTCTCCAAGCACAGATAACCACATCAGTGCAGTGCTACTCATGAGTATACTTCTCTGCATTGTACCACTTTAAATGAGATTTTCTTTCTTCATAATCACTATTTATTTCATATGTCTTTTTAGATTGCAGCTAAAATTGGTGGAGACGGTGTTCCTTCAGTGAGCAACAACGGAGGATCTGAGAACTATCCATTCACATCACAGAAACGATCCCTGGAAGAAGCAGGTAAAAATCAGCTCAAACAGGCTCTTTGTCTGCATTTTTAGTCCACATTGTAGACTCACTTTTTCTTCTGTTTTCAGATGAACCCGATGCCAAGAAGGTAGCATCACAGGGTGAAATTGATTCTGCATTGTGTACGTTAAATCTCTCATTGATCCTACTAAAAACACTCCCTCGCCTCAGTTTTACAACCTTCCTTTACACACAACTTTCTCTCTCTCTCTCTTACAGCTATTGGAGCTCAGCTGGCTGCCCTGTCCCAACAAAGGTATAGAGTGAAATTGATTTTCCTTTTTGCATTAACACATTTGGTGCTTGTGACTATGACTTGTATGTAATCCTTATCCATATTTCACGTATCATTTTTAATTTTATTTGTATTGTCTGCAGTGTCCGGTCCTCCACAATGACAGAAGAGTTCAGAGTGCCTGATGGGATGGTGGGGCTCAGTAAGTACATGCACTTTGTCTCTTAAACCTTAGACATGATACCTGAATTTTACTTGTTCCTACTAAAATCTAAATGTCTTTCTTGTTTTCCCTACAGTCATCGGCCGAGGGGGTGAACAGATTAACAAAATACAGCAGGATTCTGGCTGCAAGGTCCAGATTGCGCACGGTAAGATATGACCGAACAAGTCAACCTATTATTTTTTTCTTTCCACTTTCTTCTTGACTGATTTTTATTTGTATTATTTCAATTCATAGACAGTGCCGGTCTTCCAGATAGAAGTGTTTCTCTGACGGGGTCTCCAGATGCCATACAGTAAGTTTGTTTTAATTTAAATCCCAAGTATTTCTCATTTTAAAACTCAACTCTAACACATAGTTTGGCAGTCTATGGGCTCTCTTCTTTTTTGTTTTATGCAATGGTAACAAATGGCCCTATTAGGAATTTATTCTACACAGTTTTGGCTTAAGGGCAGTAATTTACCTCATGAGGTTCAAAGATCGCCAACATACTGTCTGTGAAGGTCCATAGCATGTACAAGCACGCATCCAAGGGGAAGCTACACAATTGCCAGACGATGCAGAAAAAATGCCAATTGGACCACACTTTTCCCAAAATGAGAGTAAACCTGGGTTCGGGTTGGTTTTGGCTACTGTATGTGATACAATCACGGTCAAGAGCCACTTCTGTCGTTGCGGCTGGGGGAGGATGGGCCAACTTTGAATGTTGTGTTATCAAGGCTAAGCTACAATTGCTGCATAGATTGCCTCAACTTCTGAGACTCTATATTGAAATTGTAAGAGCTAGCTACACTTTCAGCATAATGCAAGTGTTTTTTGAAGGGAAATGCTACTCATTCCAATGCCTTCCAGTATTTGAGCCAACCTAGGCAATGCCCATCATTCAGCGTGCAGAAATACATCACAACAAAGTATCATTCAACACATTGCCTGTTGAAAACTCTTGCACTGTCTGTAATTGTTTTTGAACACTGTGAACCAGAGCGCCTTTGTTACTGTATGGCTACAGCGCATGTCATACCACTCGCCTCCAGTTGTCGGTTTCTCTACTGTTCAATAACACCGTTAATGCCAAGCAAAAATATACAATAGTATGGGCAGATGAATCATGTTTTTTTTAATGCCTTGTTTCTCAATTGTTTTTTCCCTTGAATTTACCTCCAGGAGAGCCAAGGCCCTCATAGATGACATTGTGTCGAGGGGTCATGAGGGTGCGACCAATGGGTCGGGAGGAGGAGGAGGATTGGGAGGAGGAGGAGGAGGAGGAGGATTGGGAGGAGGAGGAGGAGGAGGAGGTGGTGGAGGAGGAGGAGGAGGGGGAGGTTCCATGCAGGAGATGATCATCCCTGCAGGCAAGGCCGGCCTCATCATCGGCAAAGGAGGAGAGACCATCAAACAGCTTCAGGTAAGAATGACGCCTTCATATCGCCACATATAGTGCTTCCACTATACAGATATTGGAAAGATGAATAAAGAATGAATTTAGTCAAATGTTTGGTCCTGATTTTAGAAGCGTACCGCAACCTGTAAACCGTGTCAAATGCTTCTGTTGACGTGAGGTACATTTTCCGTGTGATTAATGCAACATTCCTCTCCTGCTGAATCTTAGGAGCGGGCTGGAGTTAAGATGATTCTTATTCAAGACGGATCCCAGCCACCCAACATAGATAAGCCCCTGCGCATCATTGGAGACCCCTACAAAGTGCAGGTACTGTTGAAGTTCAGTATTGTATATACTATATACATCGTTTTGACTAGGGAAATGTTTTATGCCCCCATTTACCCTTTAAATCATTGCATGTTTTGTTGCTCTTGTTTTTTAGCAAGCAAAGGACATGGTGAATGAGATTCTACGAGAGAGGGATAATGCCGGATTTGGAGACCGGAGCGAATTTGGATCAAGGATGGGAGGAGGAGGAGGAGGTGGTGGTGGTGGTGGAGGAGGAGGTGGTGGTGGCGGCGGCGGCATCGGCAGCGGCGGTGGTGGCATTGATGTAAGTTATCGCCGTTAATTTCAGCAGTTAGTCGTAGCTTTGATTTCTATATTCAGAGACTTTTTCCTAAACTCGCTAAACGGAGAAGTGGCACTAAAGAAACATAATAAAAAGACTGTTGAATATTGTGTGAACGTGTGATGCAAGTTTAACATAAATGTGATTAATGGATAAGTCTATTGCTCGTGCCGCTATAACAATTACTTTTGTAATCTACAGATAGCTGTGCCCCGCCACTCTGTGGGAGTTGTAATTGGCCGAAGTGGGGAGATGATCAAGAAGATCCAGAGCGATGCTGGAGTGAAGATTCAGTTTAAACCAGGTGAGCTCTCCACATATATTTCTCAGGTGGGGTGAAATGTAATGGAACTGCTATAAATTAAAGCGCTGCAGGAAATGTCATCTACTAGAGATGCTACAGCTTGTCGTCCCCCCCCCCCCCCCAAATCTTAACTTAATTGTGCCTTTTCTCCAAAGCTATTATTATTTTTATTTATTTTTTACATCGGATAGTTTATCGGATTAATAACCCCCCTTTCCTTTTGTCTTTCCTTACAGATGATGGAACCGGTTCTGATAAAATAGCCCATATTATGGGTCCACCAGACCAGTGTCAGCATGCTGCATCGATCATCACTGAACTGCTACAGAGCATCCGTGCACGAGAGGAGGGCGGGCAGGGGGTAGGTGTTTCATTCTAGCTGGTGACAGAAATCCCAAACTTTAGTTAGCCGTGGACCAGTAAAACCTAATGTAAAGAGTGTTTCCTCCACAGGGCCCCCCCGGTGAAGGGATGCCATCCGGTGGGCGGGGACGAGGCAGAGCCCAGGGCAACTGGGGCCCTCCGGGAGGAGAGATGACCTTCTCCATTCCAGCGCACAAATGTGGGCTTGTCATTGGCAGAGGAGGAGAGAATGTGAAGTCCATCAACCAACAGACCGGTGCATTTGTGGAGATCTCTCGTCAGCCACCACCAAACGGTGACCCCAACTTCAAACTGTTTATCATCCGAGGGTCCCCACAACAGATTGACCATGCCAAGCAGCTTATAGAAGAGAAGATTGAGGTGCGTTCAAGTGATTTACGGAGCAGAGAAGGAACACGCAGTTCAAGCGGTTTTCAAAAGATAATGCATCCTCTGAATTAATTCCTAGTTTAAATGTTTTTCTCCTGTTTCCAGGCTCCATTGTGTCCTGTGGGCGGTGGTCCTGGTGGTCCTGGTGGTCCAGGTGGCCCGGGAGGCCCAGGTGGTCCTATGGGTCACTTTAATCCAAACCCTTATAATGCAGGGCCTCCAGGTGGTGCTCCACAGTAAGTGCAATCTACAAATACTGGAATGCAGGATTTGTGAATGTTCCCTCCAGTGGAGACTGATAAATAAGCAGTTTGTTTAACCGTCTCTTCCTTCTTCGCAGTGGAGCCGCACCTGGTGGAGCCCAGTACTGTCCACAGGGTTGGGGAGGTAACTACCAGCAGTGGCAAGCCCCTGGTCAACATGACCCCAGTCAGTATTTTGTACACATTTTGACAATGTACTTGTCTCAAAAGTTGTTTATCTTGTAAGGTTTGCTAATCCTGGTTTCTTTTTCTCCCTCCCCTCCTTAGATAAGGCAGCAGCAGATCCTAATGCAGCATGGGCAGCATACTATGCTCAATATTATGGCCAACAGCCAGGGGGTGCCATGGCAGGCCAGAGCCCAGGAGCCCCTGCTGCAGCAGCACCAGGGGACCAGGGCCAGGGACAGCAGGCTTCTGGTGGCCAGCCAGACTATACTAAAGCCTGGGAGGAGTACTACAAGAAGATGGGCATGGGTAAGTGAGCTTTACTTAGTACTGCGTGTTAAATAGTCAGCTGTACTGTGTTTCAGTTGTATACTGTGAAATGAAAATGGTACATGACTGTGCATCCAGTACTAAGGGTTTTTTGTTGTGTTTTTCCAGCCCAGCCAGCTGGAGGGGCTGCAGCTGCTCCGGGCCCGGCAGCAGCAGCAGCGGCGGCGGCAGCGGCAGCAGCAGCAGGCGGGGGTGCAGGTGGAGGCCAGCAGGACTACAGTGCAGCCTGGGCTGAGTACTACAGACAGCAGGCTGCCTACTATGGACAGCCAGGGCAGGGGCCTGGACAGGGCGGTGCTCCACAGCAGGGACAACAGGTAACGAATACATGGAAAAACTAACAAATTGACTTTGTGGCTGTCAAGGTCCAGTTTGTTCAACAATTGCCAGTCGAGAACATTCACTGTACAAAACGTGTTAAAACTCGTTTTGAAAGTTATGTTTCCACACGTGCCTTTCTGTGTTTAGAATAAAATACTGTGACAGAATAAGTGTATAGTGCAGGTGTTTGTTAATAATATTGTTGATTTATCTTCAGAGATGACCTGTGGTGTTGCCATTAAAAGAGCTTTCCTGTAACATTATTTAACTTCAACCCATCCAGGCATTCAAAAGCTTAAGAACATGGAACATGCATTCAGTTCCTTTTCAAAGGGAAAAACCCACAGCAATGTGCAATACTAATTACACTTGTTTCCCTCTCGTTTCAGGCCCAGTAAAACGATTGGCTCAGCCTGTTTGAAGGTTGTGATGGCCCTCTGGACTTGTTCGTCTTTTCTATCAAGAGATTTTCTTTTGGCTTTGACAAGACAAGACCATTCTCATCCAGCCAGACATTTTCTATTCCAATCTACTTGTTTTTTTAAAGTCAAAATTGAAGAGAAAAGGGATCACATTTTGCCCATGCATTTGAACAAAGCACTAAATAACTACTTGGGTTGCTATTCAGTTTGCCCCTTCACCTCACCCACACCTTGTAATAATTTTGCTCATTTAAAAAAAATAGTGAAATGTGATAAACATCTTTGTTTGCAAGCTAGCACAACAGCATCCTGACACTGACTCACGTTTAAGTAGTTTTTCCCCTACAATTTCCTGAGGGTAAAAAAAACGTTCTAGCAGTATTTTGAATATATTCAGAAATTATGTTTGTAAGAAAAATTAAACCATTTTTTTCTTTCTTCTTGGTACCTTTTTTAACTTTTTTTTTTAACATTCCCAGTGTATATTGCAGGTGTATTTTCCCCTGCTGTCCTGATTTGTTATTTTTAATTTTATTCATTGTAATTACTTTCCTTAAGGGGGTTGTGTGTGTCTGTATACAGTGTATGCTACTGAACAGAAATGTGTGTAAGTTGGCTGTAATAAGGCATTAACTGTCCTACACAATGTAGGTTGGTTGTGTGTGCATGTTTGTGTGCTTGACTGCCCTCAGTTAAATTTCCCCATCTTTATTGTCTGATTTTGTTTTTTGGTTCCAATAGGTCTGTTACTGTACGCTGTTTTTGTTTTCTTCTTTTTTTTTAGATGTTATTTTTTACAGCTTGTTTTTAAATACTTAAAATAAAACATTCAATTTACCTCATTTCGTTTTTCTTCTGTGGTACTCCTGTGTTTGAGAGTTGGTCGCTCCCAATTGAAACGCCATGCTCAAGACTCATCACATGACACCCGAGGTCAGACTGATTCTATATATGTACACATTTTAATTCTGTAAGTGACTGCGATTCATTTATATATGTATAATTCAGACATCGCTTTAGTAGGGGCTTCCTGCAGTCATCTCTGTTGTGCTCCACCTTTGTTTCGTCCGTCATGGATGCGTCCACCGGCTATAAAGCCTGTCTCGTGCGGCCTGCGGACCAATCACGTCAGTCCTGACTGGAGCGAGCTACTACAGTTGAGAGGGAGATGGCGCCCAGCTCGAAATCAGAAAAGGACGATAGCAAACAGAAATCGCAAAGAAAACACAAAGACCATGTCGTGAAGCTTCTCATGCGTGGGAAGGTAGGCATGAATTCAGTAAACGTGTGATATTAAACACTGAAAGAGTAGTTGAGAGAATGTATGACCGCTGTTGTTAAAGCGTTCTGGAGCTAGCTGCTAACTAGCTCGAAAGCTAACATCTAATGGCAGGCAGGTGGCTAATTAGTCTATGCTAAGTATGGAAACTGATATCCCCCTTGCTTTCAAGCAACCTTTCTCGATATGTATATCTCTTGGTGTGGCTTGCTAACATGCCTGTAGACTCCTGTGTGAGCAGTGTTGGCGGGCTAGCCTAGTCAACCCGTCAACAGCGTTTCATATTGAACCGTGAAAGCTCTAGCTAAACCACAGCAGAAACTTTCCGGATTGCACATTAAGTAATTAATGCAACCATCAGATATAACGTTACCCACGTTAGTATGTTTGATTTATAAGCAAATGGTTTACTGTATATACGCTAGCCATTTAGATCATTGCGTGTTACTGTGCAGGGTTATGACTGAAGCTGAGTTTGTTTTGTATCAACGACAAGCTATTTCATTATTAGTGCAATTTCCATATCTTTTACACACACTTTTCATGCGTTATGATGCACTTTGTATTTGACTATTATGTTGTCTAAAACTACTCTGTTGCCTGCCCTGCAGCTGTCAGGACATTTTTCTCAGCGTCTCTTTAGGAAGCTGCCACCTCGAGTGTGTGTCCCGCTGAAGAACATCGTCAGTGAGGAGTTCCTGAGAGCAGGGTCAGTGTGTGCGTGTGTTTACTCAATGGGTTTGTTGTCATGATGCAACTTGTCTTATACAATGGACAGAAATACACTTTGTTAAACTGAAAGCATTTCAAACCAAATGATGTGTTAATGAGGATTGTTGATGCTCATGCTCTCTCTGAATATTATCTGTTAGTACGGATGCACCAATACAACTCAGTCTCAATACAATAATTTATGTCCAATACCAATGCTTTGTTTCCCCTTAATTAACAAATATGTGTCGACACTTAATTGACTTATTGGATTAGAAAATCCCTACCTACTAGTGGCCATTATACTCCGATTGAGGATTGATTATGTGTATTATTGAAGCAGAGGCCTGTTTTACAGTGTTGTGTGATGTTTTTTGTTCCAGACATGTGTTTCTGGGTTTCACCAAATGCGGTCGCTACGTTCTGTCCTACACCAGCGACTGTGGAGAAGATGACGACTTCTCTTTCTATACCTACCATCTCTATTGGTGGGAGTTTAACCTGCACAGCAGACTCAAACAGGTAAATGAAAGGAAACATACTCACTCCATTAGAATTCGATGCAAAACCACATCCTCCTTTGAGAGTTATAAGTGAAGAACTTGGATAAGTCATATTCATTTACGGATGGGCTTTTCTTTATCTCATCTCTGTTTGTTGTCTTTAGGTCCATCATGTACGTCTGTTTGCAGGAGAGGAAATCTACAGCGACCTCTACCTGACGGTGTGCGAGTGGCCAAATGACCACTCCAAAATCGTTATCTTTGGCTTCAAGTAAGGACACACAAAAGATCTCAATATTAAGCTGATGCATATCTGGCTATTTATTTTTGTAATGATGAGTAATTGATGTGTCCTTCCACCTTCCAGTACACGCAGTTCAAGCTCCGTGCTGATGAACTTAATGATGAGTGATGAAAACAACAGAGACATCTACATCACTATTGCCTCCATGCCTCCACCTAAACCTTGCTCTTACTGCTGCCCTGTTCCCTCAGCCACTACCATACGCACAGGTTAATACACACATACTCACACATTGACTACTTTAATGTTTCCTGTCTCTCTCTCTCTTTCTAATCTGACTTCATCCCTTTCTCTCCGCAGGAAGTGGTGAGTGTCTGGAGCATGGCTATGTGCTCAACAGCAGGTACCAGGTGGTGTACCCGTTCCCCACCTTCCAGCCAGCTTTCCAGCTAAAAAAGGACCAGGTCATCCTGTTGAACACTAGCTACTCTCTGGTGGCCTGCGGCATCTCCCTCTGCCCAGGTAACACTCGAACACAAACAGCTCCTTATTGATTCCCATTAACCCCTGCCTGCTACCATCATGGTGACATCCTCATGTTTCTGTTGCAGGTAAGCAGGGCCAGTCGTCACAGATTCTTTACACAAAGAGAGCGTCTCTGTCAAGTCAAGGCTCGACATTTTCTTCCTCCACATCCTCGGCCTCTTCTTCCTCACTACCTCAGGGATCTCCCGAAAGCCGACCGCCACCCAGCAGACCCACTTCGATTCCCTCATCTCCGAGCCAGTCGCAAGCAGCCGTTCGAGCGCGAGAGTTTGCAGCTGACCTCTTCAGGAGGGCCCAGGGAGGAGGAGGAGGAGGAGGGAAAGAGGACGAAGACCAGGCTGAGAGAAGACCATCTGATGGGACGAAGGAGGCAGCGCAGTTACCAGGAGACAAAGGGATTCACGAAGAGACAAAGAGGGAGGAGGCAGATTGTAAAAAGAGGAGGGAGGAAGAGGAAAGACGGACTATTTTACCACAAGCGTCAACATCAAGAGGGAGCCACAGTGTGCCACAGTCCTCTGAACAAGGGATGTCTCCTGCCTCCTCTTCCTCATGCTCTTCCTCCCCCCCATCCTCATCCCAGGAGTTTGGCCCCAGCGAGCCTGGATATGTCAACTATTCCCTCCTGCAGTACCGCCTCCAACAGCCGGGGGCAGCGGAGCAGCCTGCGGGCGGTGCAGGAGGTGAGAGAGAGACACAGATGAAGAATGAGTGAACAATGTCTGAAGCTGCTCACCCACATTCTTCTTCTCTGTTTCCGTGTCTCCAGGCTATGA
Source organism: Gobionotothen gibberifrons (assembly GCA_943591055.1). Taxonomy (NCBI): domain Eukaryota; kingdom Metazoa; phylum Chordata; class Actinopteri; order Perciformes; family Nototheniidae; genus Gobionotothen; species Gobionotothen gibberifrons. The sequence goes on from CALSBZ010004422.1 coordinate 527,279, forward strand.
AGACGATAAAGTTCAGCTGCCTTTCACAGTCACTGACCTGAAGGGGCGGAACCTGCAGCTGGTCACCGGGCCACACAATGGACAGGTGCGTGTTTGTATGTCTGATTCAGAACCACTGGAATACACATGTTCCCTGGAATCTAGAGTCAATAATCAGGTACATTGAACCTGTTTGATGTCTCCTGCAGAGTGTGTGCGTGGAGCAGCTGACTTTAGACTTTGAGTATCTCATCAACGAGGTGATCCGGAGCGACGCTGCCTGGGCCCCTCAGTTCTGCTCGTTCAGCGACTACGATGTTGTGATATTAGAGGTCAGTACACACACACACACACACACACACACACACACACACACACACACACAAAACAGCAACTACATAAATACCAGGGTAAACACATTGAATATGCATGCATGATTGAAAAAAAACAACAACAGCGTAGCATGCAAATTAGAATTTGAATGTCATTGTTCAGCGCTACTAGATGGATTGTTTCTAGCTCTCCTGTTTGAGCTGGAACAAAAAAACAGGAAGAACATTTAGTATTTGACCTGGAGATAATGGGTGTATGATGGGCCTCAGGTGTGTCCTGAAACCAACACTGTGATGATCAACATTGGTCTGCTGCTACTGGCCTTCTCCAACGTGGACGAGGAGCACTGCAGGTACGTGTCTTCGATCAACCCAAAGCCCTCTTCAGCGCTGCTGATTATTCTCGTCCCACTAAAGTCTGCTTTCTCTTGTTTTTGTTTCCAGGCCAAACACGTATCATTCCAACCTGCAGGTCAGCTGGGACCTCAACACAGGTGTGTGTTGCACCGTGGGTGTAGGTGACCTGACTGAGGTCAAGGGTCAGACCAGGTGAGGAACTTCTGCCAACCCCCCCCACACACCACATTTAGCTTTTTGTTAGTGTATTTCTTGTTATGTTTCCTTTATTTTGAGTTAAAGTGTTCATTCTCTCTCCTTTGTCAGTGGGAGTGTGTGGAGTTCTTACAGGAAGTCCTGTGTGAACACGGTCATGAAGTGGTTGGTTCCCGAGAGCAGCTCCCGCTACATCAATCGCATGACCAACGAAGCCCTACACAAAGGTGAGACACACACACACACACACACACACACACACACCTACCTCTACACATCTAAAAATGTTCTGTTCACATCTGAACAGTGTGGGCCGTGTTAAATAAACATGTTTACTTGCTGATGCCATCTTAACTGATTGGTAACCATGGTAATAGGGTAAGGACCTGATTTATATTAGATGAACAGTTCCTAATCCATTTCTCCTATCCTATCATAAGGCGTACCATTTAGCTGTCCTTACTTGCCAACGTTCCTAATGGCTGCTTGTTTATTGCCTTTGAAAAAAACAACAAAATGCCAGCAGGTAGAACCTAAAGAGAGGCATACGGCAGACACTCACAATGTGTTGCCACCAAACAGTTATGGTTACACACACACACACACACACACACACACACACACACACGTATCTTTGAATCCCTCTACAGATGTTACCAACACCTCTAACTCACCTGTCTTAGAGTGAAGTGACTGTCATTGTTTTTGCACATTTCAATAGGTGTAATGTTTCGGTAGGTTTCAGCAACAGATACAGAGTGCTTAGCTTAGCTTAGCTTAAGCTGACATAACAAGAGCTTTTTTGCCTTTCAGATACTTTCCCAAGTACACTGTCATTTCGTACACTGAACATTGCGTGGGGGGTAAATCTCCACTAGCATTGTTTTAAATCGCACACGGCTGCTGTGCCCTCAGAACTGCTAGCTAGCTAGCAATGTCATTATTGACAGTAGCAAATTATTTACACTGATGCACTGAAAATAACACATCAGTACGCACATGTATGCAGTATTAGAACATTTTCTCTGATACAGCCTCTAGCTAATGCCTGTTAGCTTGATTTGCTTTGATCTAAATACACTTTTATACATCACTACTTTGTGTGCCAGGCTTACAACCATTTTTCTTTCACATCATGCAACAGTATGCCTCTAATAATGGATCACATTTTGACTTGTCGCAGCAGGAAAAGCTCAGGTTAAACTAATGCTGGCTTTGCACCTTTTCAAGTGTGTCGCTAAACCCCCACAAGAGGAACTTGTTCTCAGCAGACAGTTTGACACTTGTTACAGTAGGAAAAACACAGGTGTTAGTAATAACGTTAATGATGGTGCTGTTCTATTTCAATGTCCCAGTAAATCATAAAAGTGTGTCAGCCTGGGAAATATACAGAAGCTCTTTTGACACGGCAGGAAACACACAGGTGTGAACATTCAAAAGGAATGATAGCTGAACTCTATTCAGCTAGAATAGTGCATTCTGGCTCACGGTCACATTGTCCTGGCTTATTGGGACCAGTACATAAAACGGTAATGTGTCTTCCTACTATGACGTGTCATTATGTCTGCTGTAAAAATGGGCTAAATCAGCAGCCAGAAAACAAAAACAGCTTTTCAGTCATCACATTTTAATTTATATAGTGTTTATTTCAGATAAATGTAAGTCTTTATTCAGTATGAGTGTTGGTTAAAGTGTAATACATTTGAATGTCAGTTTCTGTCGTAGAAGTAAACACTCCCCGGAGGTATCATTAGAACTGTGTAGACCTAATGTAATCCTCACTGCCAGCCAAAAGAAACATGTGCTATCCATTTTGAAGATGTTGATTTGTGTGTGAGGACAATAATGAATTTTCTTTTCACCCGTAGGCTCGTCCCTGCAAGTGTTGGCAGACAGTGACCGATGTACCTGGATTGTCTTATGAAGAAAGAAGAAGCAACGGAAACAGCCGAGCACACAGAGATGCATACGTCCACAGACAGCGCTTTAGTAACATGTCAATCTGTGTCAAATAGAAAATAAACAAAAGTCGCTCCAATGCTGAAGAGATGCATTTTTTTTTTGGGTGAACTTTGTTACATTTTACAGGTTTCATCTTTTTTTGTTTATTGTGTATTGCATCCACCAAAACCAAGAGCTGGACTGAATGAGGACATTTAGTTTATAGTTTTTATACATAAAGGCAAACTGCTAAGGGTGTCTGGTGTGTGTCTGTAACTGAACGAATGCAATGTCTGTACCTGTGTAAGACTTGTTTTGTTTTTGTACAAATAAAATGTTAAGAGTTACTTGCTTGTCTGTGGTATGAAAAAAATGATACAAATATTCTGCCAACAGTCAACCTTGCAGATCAAAGCAACACCTCACCCACAAAATGACCATGTATGTATCAATTACTCAACTCTTTGTTTCTTACCTCCAAGGTGAACAAAGAACCTACAACAGCAAAGTTGAATTGGGACTGCTTTTAACAACAGCAAAACTATACTAAAAACATTCTATGCTCACTACTTCCAAAACCTGTGCATCTCTCTTAAACATTGCTACCTAAAACACTGCATAAAGAATCACATTTGCCAAGACATGTTTCTAAATGGATCTTGTGAAAAAGTTAGACTTTTCTGTTTACAAATGTCATTTTTTGGATGAAGCAGTCCTTTTAAGAGGCAGTGAGTGTGAAAGAAAATATGCTTTCAAGTTGCATTATGGGGAACGTAGGATCCAGTAGTTTAGAGCTTGAACCTTAAGACTAATGTCCAGAAGATCTGTAATAATATAATTTCAACCATTATTAAAAATAAAAAAAGTGTTTATTTTCCCCCAAATGTATGCAAGTGCAATAACAGTGGAGATCCCCTTTAATGAGTTAAGGGACAACGGTTGTGACTGGTCCAGGTGATGTGATTGAGCGAAGTCTAGAGTGGGTACTTGATGAAAATCTGGCACACATTGAGAGTAATTGCATCTTTTAGTTAACAGGGAAAATAAAGCTACACACACTTATAGATTTAATAACAACAGTCTTCAGAATAACATCAAGAGGACCTCGGTTAGAAAAGGTTCAGCAGCACAGGCTGAGGACAGATTCAATGTCACATTTTGTATAGTAGTGGCATCCCAGTTGGCAGGTTGATTCTATCTGCCCTCAGCACATGAAGAATATAGGCCAACCTTTGTTTTCTATTAAGTGCTCTTTGGTGGGGTATGTAGTCGGACCACCCTGAAGGACCGTCTAACACTTCCTGTTACGCCATGTGACAAGCTGCTGGTTAAGCATGTGGGTCCATCATCACAATACAAAATATAGTCCAATAATCTGTGTAGTAGACATAGCACAACATATTTCTCTTAAGGCAACAATGGTTAGACAGCACACAAATAGTCTGGATGTGTGACAGTGTTCACAAAAGATACGTAATATAGATTTTCTACAAAATGTTACACAACATTGATACTCAGAAAATACACAACTGCTTTTCCACTTCAAAAACGTTGAGCTGGTACATCTAAGCTGGTACAAAGGTTGCCATGGATACAGTGTAGTAAGTGCTGATGGGTGCTGTGGCCCATCCAACTTGCACTACACCTGTGAGGGTGTGTGAATGTGTGTGTGTGTGTGTGAATGTGTGTGTGTGTGTGTGTGTGAACGTGTGTAAAGGAAATGTTGATATTGAAAGAATGAATGGATGATGGATGGACTGAAAACAGCAAACTGTGCAGAATCACGAGGCTCGACTGTCTACATTTTTTTGTCACAGCTAGTAAAAGTTCATGACAACACCGAGACCACTTCACAGGACCATCATTTATTAATCCACCGATACAGAATATATAGAATACAAGCTTTTGTTCAAGAAAACTCTCAAAGGCACAGGGTATTAGTTCATTGGCCAAATTAATAAGAAATGGCATGAAGTAAAATATGGCTTCGACATTAACGGTCCATCAACATACATGATCCAGTATCAGTCCAGATGCTTCTCTGAGATTCAAAAAGTGTTTTTATATTTCACTTAAGTCCAGCTCCCCTGCATAGTCACGGCTTTAAAGGCAAGGTCAGAGATAATTATGAGTTAAGAGTACAATGAAGATCTCCACACAGATATCAGGTCAGTGATTAAGGCGGGGCAGAAGGGAATCAAGAATATAATATATATATATTTAGGTATATAAATATATTTGAGGCTGGACACAGGAGTAGCTAGCCACTGGATAATTAGGGGAAGGCACAGGGAACCAGGGAAGGACTGTGGTGAAGTCAAAAGAGAATGAAATGGCAGCACAAAAGTACAAAATTGGCAAAGGGCTCTCCCACTTTCACATGATTGCACACACACACACACACACACACACACACACACACACTCAACACCGAAAATCAGCTGTTTGCAGACAAAGAGTGACAGGATGGGATGACATGATGTTAAGGATGACATGATTTAAAGCAAATGTGTGTGTGTGTGTATGTCTGTGTGTGTGTGTGTGTAGATATTTGTACAGATGAGCAGCTAAGGAGGTGTGCTGTCGGTGAGAGAGTGCAGACTGAAGGTGGTCCTGGGCAGCTTGGCGGGCGGCTCCATGGGGTCCTTGTCGTCGTCCATCGCACTCAGAGAGCTGGACTGCAGCACCAGATCCCCTCCCTCGTCGTCGCTCTCCTCTTCCTCGTCATCCTCCTCTTCTTCTAATGGAGAAAAAGGCATTTATGTGACATTAAGCGACCTGATTAACAGAGACTATGACTTGAAACTTAACCCCTAAGTGGTTTCTGTACCCTAGGACAGTGATTCTCAAATGGGGGTACGCGGACCCCTGGGGGTACGTTGGGGTACTGCAGGGGGTACGTGAGATTTAAAAATAAATAAATAAAGGTTAATTGAAAAAATACCATCCATGATTAAAACAATAATCTTAGTACAATAAGTTAAATAGAAAACACAATTGTATATAAAATATTCCTAGAACCACCAAGGGGGTCCTCATATAAACATGTCAAATGTGTGTATTGTATTTTATAGTTTTTCACAATATATCATTTTGTTCATTGGTTTGTTAAACATATTACTTAAATTGAAAAACTCCTTGGAAAAATCTGTTTTATAAAAATGTTATATTATTTTTTTTCATGCATGAAGATGAAAATATCCTTAGTTTGTTGTAATGAATGCACGAAGGAGTTGATACATCACACACTGAGGGAACATCACTATATTGTAATTATTTATATAGGCTTTTTCGATCAAAAATGTTCGGGGTCAATCAGGGGGTACTTGGCAGAGAATTTTTTTTCAAAGGGGGTACATTACTGAAAAAGGTTTGAGAAGCACTGCCCTAGGAGATAGTCATTTGACAGGCTGTTTCCATGTGAAAAATGGGTGTAATATTGGTGTTACATGGGTGTTATAACATTGTAATATAGGTGTAATAACAGTGTAACATGGGTGTAATAACAGTGTAACATGGGTGTCATACGGATGTTATAATGATGTAACATGGGTGTCATAGGGGTGTATTCATGTGTAATGCGGTACAACAACAGTGTAATATGGGTGTAATAACAGTAATATGGTCTAATAACACCGTAACATGGGTGTATTATATTTGTAATTGGGAGGGTAAATGGATGTGTTATATGGGTGTAACAACAGTGTAATATGGGTGTCATGAAAAAAATGGCCATCAATGAATTTCCCTAAAACTGTGTTTGCGATTGCCCATTTAAGGGTCTACATATCTGCAGGAGAATCCAACTGAACCTACCTTTGTCCAGGTCGGGGGAGATGCGGCTCTTGACAGCGCTGGCAAACTGCAACACAAAGGTAAGCATTTTAAAAATCATCCAGTTGAGACTGCTGCCATGTGACAGTATTTACAGGTACGTACTTCTCCCATGACTGCAATGGGTGTCACCCCTTTAGCCTGGGCCACCCTGTGCTCTATCAGGTAGTACATGTACTCGTCATACAGCAGGCGGATCAGGTGGAAGGATCCGAAGCTGGCCGCGCTGCGCAGAGTCAGGTCCCGGATCACCATGGAGCTGGGGAGAGAGCAGAGGAGATGATTATATCCAACGTCAGAGCAAACAACACCTAAAAGCACCTTACCCGAGGCTAGCAGAGGAATCCCAGCTTCATAGTTTCTTTTGGTTTTCCCCATTTCAATATCCCTGAACAAACTGCATTGTGCTCACACCACCTCACTGCATTTAAATGTGTATATTAATACAACAACAAAAGAAAAGAAAGTTTGCACACTTTTAAAATGTAACCTTTGTATTTTTGTTGTAGTTTATTGGTATTTTATATTGTGTATTCTATAGATACTCTATTGATATATATCTGTCTTACTGTTGATGTGTATAAATGTACTGTTTATATTTTATGATATTTAAAAACGCATGTAATGTCTGTTTACATACTGCTGTGACTCCCAATTTGGGATGAATACATTTTATCTAATCTTCATTAGTTTGACATGTCCCGTTTTGTCCCCCCCTCACCTGTAGAAGGACCAGTTGAGCAGGAACACCTTGGCAGCCTTGGGCAGGGCGCTGGGGTTCTGCTCGTAGGGCTTCAGGGCCTCGGTGACCACCCCGTCCAGCCACGAGGCCCACTGCTCCAGAGAGTTCTGCTGCTGCAGCGTCTCTTTGAAGTCCTGCTCCAGCCGCTGCACCACGCTGTCTCCACACTGACACACCCAGGAAGCCTGCTCCTGAGAGGGGAGAGGAGGGTTACACTGCTGCCTCTCACCCAAAACAACTCATGTGCATGGAGAATCAGAGGCCAACCATGCACACATATTTTGGAAATGCCAACAAATGCTTAAGTTCTGGGAATCGGTCCACAAGGTTTTGCAAAAGATACTGAGATATGAGGTTGCTATGGACTACATGGTACTCTATCTGGGCAATTTTACAGAGGGAAACGTTCACTACATAGATAGATATTTTGTAAAAACACTGTTGATAGCTGGCAAGAAGGCCATAACTAGGAAATGGTGCAAGGTGGAGCATCCTACTATGGAGCAATGGAAGGAGATCGTGGAGGAAATTCACATAATGGAAGATATGACATATCGACTGAGACTGCACAAGAAACACAAACCAGCGACAAGGAATACTGACTGATTGAATAAGAGGAGCTGTTCTGACAAATGGTCAAATGAGGATGTGACTCCCGACTGCATTTTATTTTATTGGATATTATCTCTGTATTTGTATCTATAGCTGTATTCAAGGTTCAAGGCTTTTATTAGTCATGCGTGCATAGCTACAGTGTAGTTATGACGATGAAAATCTTAGGTCACAGGCTCCTCCAACAGTGCAACACAATAAAACTGATAAACAGAAACAAATAGTGCAATAAATAGTAAATACAAAAGGAAAAAAGGGAAATAATGAAATAGTGCAAGTGATTGGAATATGATATATTAGATAAATAATTCCTAAGTAGCAGCCAGATTAATGTTATGATGTTGTTTCAAAGTTCAGGTGTTTAATAGTCGTATGGCCTGTGGGATGAAACTGTCCCTGAGTCTGGTGTCAGACGGCAGCAGACAGAACAGTTTGTGGCTGGGGTGATGGGGGTCTTTTGTAATCCTGAGGGCTTTCTTCCTGAGCCGCTGGGAGTAAAGATCCTCCATGGATTGCATTGTTTGTTTTGTTTGGGTTGTCATGTACGTGCACAGCTGCTGTTGTAATGATTTTATATAATACAAAGTAAAAGTGAGAAAAAACCGTTGCAGTTGTAAATGGGAGGGTGGGGACAGTGGTACTAACCTGCACGTTAGTAAAGTCCACCCGGTTCAGGTCTGAGAGCATCTGGTTGATCTGGGCGGTGTTCTGCAGCACGGCCCGGGCGGCCTGGGCCAGGTGGTTCAGACTGGTGTAGCGGCGCAGCGTCTGGGAGAAGGAGCCCACACACACCACCTGGAGCACAGAGGGGGGGGGGGGGGGGGAAGAGGCGCTTGTCAGGAAGAAGCAACAATAAGTAAGTTCAGAGTCTGTTTTTCTAACCGTGGACCATCTGTTAAAGTCTGACATTTAAAACACTTCGGTAATAATGACTACATTAAAAATGTTACAGATGCATGCATGTGTTATGTGAAAGGGATAATGTGCAGCAAAGGCAGTCATTATAAGCCGTGTAATAAGGATCATTTAACATCCACAGCCCTGTTATGGATAAAGCTACTGAGAAACTGCCTTTTAGCTAAATACATGAAGCGACAAACTTTCATAACAAATCCGCCAATATTCTAGTCGTCAATCCTTAAGTCATTTCCTGTAAGCAGTAGTTAAATAGAAAAATAGACAACTTGTTCTGTCTAAAAGGGCTGCGCACCAGAATAATTAAATAAATATTGGCGTATTTTTGTATTTGTAGAAGCGGTGCATACTTTAACTTGGTATGGAATCAACAGAGAAGCTTGTAAATAAATACCTTGATGCGAACCATCTCCTCTGGGATGTTCATCAAGGCGCCTGTCAACCAGTTCTCCAGACTCTTGGCAAAGTTGCGGATGGCCTGAGTTAAGGCACCTGAGGGAGGGATGGTGGAGAAGTGAAACGGATAGAACAGGGGGTTATCAATTATTTCTACCCACTTAGGTATGTATCCATCATATTGAGGCCAGTAACATCGTGATTGCCTCACAGAACACTTTTCTACTCAGGCCTCTTACGGGCCTTACTAACTCACTGGGGATGGGTCTCAGCACATCAGAGATGAGGATCTCCACCAGGGTCTGGTAGAGCAGGTTGTCACACTCCTTGGTCCAGCGCAGCACCGGCTCGTACTTACACAGCACCACCAGGCAGGATTTGGGCAGACGCTTCTCCGACTCATTGTGCCTGGGGAGGAGAGGACAGAGCGTTCATACCGAGCGGCAGCAGAGTGGAGATGCTCTGCATGTGCTATTTCTTTCATCACATTGTAGTATTGGCCCTTACAGGTTGAGGGATTCTGTGTCGATGCTCTGGCTGAACCTCCAGAAGGATTTCCACAGCGTCTCCACCAGGGTGAACTGGAGGTTGACCATCACGTCCATAATGGCCTGCGGGGATCACACACAACACCACAGAGGTGAGTCCTCACACTTCTGTTTGAAATGCTGTGTATGTGGACAGAGCACAGCAGGGACGTGCACAGGTACGGGCTAATGTTGCCCGGGCAACGGCCCGTCTGGCCTTTTTGGCTGACCTGCCCCTCTGGAGAGAGCGAGAGTTTGTTTTTCTTTTTTCTGTTGTGGCCGAATCAACATGATAAGCCTACAATTAGTATTGTAGTGTCTCGCTGCGGGAAACACACTTTGTCAGCGGTGTCATCTGCCCGGTGCGTTAAGACCACCTCAGTGTCGGATTTTGGAAACTTGATTTTGAGTTTTCTCATGGCAGTTAGAGTATAGGTGAAAAACCAGGGGACTTATCTTCCTCTTGACACCGTCTGTTATTTACAAAAAAACACCTAAATATAGCTGCTACTTGTTGTTATTGTGCTTCTGTGTCTTTTCATCTGTGAACTCCCTCAACGGGGCCGCTCGCTCTCTTTTCTTGATCGCCCTCTCACGGTTCAATGTCCAGTTCAATGTCCCGCTTCATTGTAGGATTTCTGCCATGTCTCTACCACTTTAGTTTGACCATCTCTGTTATGAAGTTATGGAATACTAAATAAATAAGTAATTAGACCTTACCGTTACTGCGCTCATAAAGAAGGATAAGAACAAGAATAATGCATCTTGAACTGGTTTAATTAATTAGTGAGTTTATTTAAGGTAATTAGTTAGAAGACCTATTTTATCAGTAGTATGTCTGGTCTGCACAGCAGTTACAATGGTCAAACTACATTAGAACAGAATTTTCCCCATTTTGTCTTTAATAGTTAGTAACATTAGATATTTTAATGAGATATGGACCGCAAAACAAAAAACGTCCCTGGAGCACAGCCTACCTCACAGTGTTCTCTGTAGAGCGTCTGAAAGGCCTTCAGGTGTTCTACGATGATCCCGTCAGGCAGGGGCCGAGCTTGCAGATCGATTTCCACAAAGTCAGGCAGCGGCCTCGATGCTTCTGATTAAGAGAGAGCAGTTGTTCACTACTTGTTTACGGGAGTGCCAGGAACAGAATCATTGAGCATTAAGTAGTGTACTCATTTATTTTAAACATAACTAGAAGAGACATCTTTTAGAGGGCTTACCCAGAAACTGTTGATACTGTTGCACCTGAGCTGAAATATCACAAAGTCCTGAGGCCTGCTGACCCAGCCCACCTGCTGTGCCATTGGTGATCCCCTGTGCCTTCTGAAGTGGCTTTAACCTATTAGAAAAAGTTAAGAGTTCACATCAGTCAGAGCGACAGAAAAAGCCACAGGGAATACATAAATGTTTAAATGAAAAGTGCATATATTATACAGAAATCACGAAAGAGGGATTTTTTTAAGCTGACGGTTGCAGTTTTTTTGTTTAAAATAAGTCCCTCCTCCTGCATGACTCTTCTTCCCCCCCCCCTCTGTGCTCAGCACCTCTCACCAGAAGAACCCAGGCATGTGCATGCGCTCATACAGTATTACCTGAATAATTTCGCAAACTTGTAAACCTGTAAAGCCCTTAGAGATGACAGACTGTGATTGGAGACTCTATTGCACTACATACACATGAGTTTGAACTAGCTAAAGCCGTGAGCCTTTGTCTACAGGTAGCAGAAAGCTAAATGACTAGAAAAATGATTCTCCATATCTACAAAATGCTTTGCCAACATTGTGAGACTTTCTTTTGGAAAAGTCTGCCTGTCTCTTTGGGGGTTGATTTGAAGTGATGACAGTTGTTACCAATGCTGAAATTAATAGCAACTTTTCAAGAGGATTTTCAATCAGTAAATTAGCATTGTACCCTCTGAATGAGCGTGCACACACATCTGCGAAACAGCCAATAGGAACACTCTCTTAAATGACATGGCCAAAGTCTACTGTCACATGCAAGGAAGTGCAGATGTCTAGTTCTCTCTCACTAAACTTGAAATACTGTAAAATATGCTGAAAAGTGATTATGGAATATTTGGGCAATGATGCTTCAAGAAACGGCCTAACCCAGCTTTAAGTAATGGAATACACCCATAGCCACAGGGACGCAAGTACGCAGTGGGGCGTGGATACCTGTTTTTCTGTGAGAAAGGCTGCTGCCTCAGCGCCATGTGCTGCTGTTCGTCCATCAGTCTGAGCAGCGGGGACCCAGATTTGATCCTCAGGCCGTAGTAGTGGTACTTTGAGTTCCCTCTGAAACACACACCAACAGTTATGACAATGCCCTCAGATGCATTTCTATAAAACTCTAGTGTGTGTGTTAATACCTGGTCCCCAGTCTCCGCGTCCGGAGCCCCATGAAGACGGACCTGATGAGTTTGCCGAAGGATGCGGCGTTAACAGGTTCTAGTTTCTGCTCCTGGCAGTGCAGCAGGTAGTGGTAGTAGAGGGTGCAGCGGGGTAAACTCACCCCCTCCGCCCCCTCGTAGTTATCACACAGCCACTGCACCTAAAGAAGATGGTCAGATTTCATTTCCCGAACTTTAATTGTCTTATAGTGTAACCAGTTTGTTGTTCACTTTTTTTACTCACAGTAGCAGGTGGGGCGCGAGAGTTCGGGCTGGAGTAACTCTGTCCTCCTCCACCTGTTGCTCCTCCTCCCAAAACATAGCCTCCCTGAATGACATAGCCCCCTCCGCCCGCAGAGGCTCCGCCGCTATTGGCTCCAGCTGTTGCCACAGAAACGGGCTGCGAGGTCACAGAGCCGGTGAGGTCTGACTCAGAGCTGGGCGTGGCCTCATAGTAGGACGAGGAGGTGGGGGGGG
>CALSBZ010004422.1:545132-555793 GCA_943591055.1 Gobionotothen gibberifrons
GTGTGTGTGTGTGTGTGTGTGTGTGTGTGTGTGTGTGTGTGTGTGTGGAACATAAACGGAAGTAAGGCTTTTGTCTGAGTATAACACACTAGAGCTAGAGCTTTTCCTGTCTGGTGCAGTATGAATTACAATGCGACCTTAAGCACCATGAATACAGACATGTAATCAATGTGCAAATCAAGATGTATTGGTGTTAGTGAAAACGAAACAAAGGAATGGCTAACTAAACACTTGAACATATGTGACCAAGGTCTGTCCCAGATTTCACCATCTGGAAATAAACTCATATTAATCATCTGACCCACTGTCAGTCAAAGATTAAGGTCATCCCACTGGAAGATAAACCACTCCTGCTTGAAGCAACACAGCTAACAAGACAATCAGATGATCATCCGGCACACCGTGTTCAAGGGACTCACTTGCCGTCAGGCAAGTCAATGTCAGACCAAAAACTTTTTCAAAGTCACAAAAAGATTATAAAACACCCTAAACTCATACTCCGAGTTTACTAATATTTGCTAATATACGTGTGGGTAACGATGGCGGTTTCAGTGTTTTACTACATCTAATGTTTCTGATTCGCTTGCTAAGAAAAGTGAGTTGAGCAGGAGAGTGATAGCTTCCCCAGCTAGCAGCTCCCGTTGAGTTGTGACGTTAAAGGGGGCAAAAGCTAGCTGCTAGTGACTCGTGTTGGATAGTTATTAAAACAATGACCACGCAACTAAACACGCCTCGTTATAATGTTATCGTTGTCGGGGCTGTAAGAAAACGCCTGAACATTATAACAGATGAGCCAGAAAAAGTACGGTTGCCACTCCAACACACCCGCCATCTTGTGCTCTTATCAGAGATCTGACATCGCCATAACAACGGTCTGCTTTGGGAAATGAGCTAGCAACCACTTTCATCACAGACTAGATCGACCACTCTCACTTTAACGCTGACGGTTGTACAAACAAGCACACACATATACTAGGAGAAAATTAAATTATAATTCTGAAATAGTTTACTTTTTCACCTTTAATGTATCCCAATAGTGTCCCTTTTAGTCGTTTGAGCTTTTTTCCCTTAGATTTAGGCTGTTGTTGTTGTTGACTCCCGTTGCTTGGTTCTTGTCGCCAGGACTACCGTGACTATGGCGCCTTGCCTTCACCGGGGCAACTGTTGCTACCCTCCCGTCTTCGCCCCGCCCTGCACTAAATGCTGACTGGCTGACCTGGGAGGTGGTCGCCGCGTCAGAAAACTAATCTATCGTTCATTGGTAGACAGTACCTGTCTGTCACTTTTGCCAGAGTCGAACGTCAGATGACCACGATTACTGTTACTTGATTGCTCAGGAAGTCAGGCAGATTAATAGATTATACATTTATAATGGAATGACATTTTATTCACTGGATAAAATGTTTTGCTACTGCCACTTATTATCTTTTTGCTTTACGTTAATTCAGAGTTTTGTACTATTATGTACATTGAATATTATTTTTCTTCTAAATACTGTGAACCTTTACACATCCTGAACAACTATTATAGCACATTCTTAGCTATCACACATGCACATATTTCTTTAAAAAAATCAAATAGTATTTCTAAAATGTTTTTATTTAATTTGTTCCTATTCTATATTTATTGTCTATATGCAAATAGGCCAAAGCAAATTCCTTGTATGTGGAAACCAGTTTCTGATCCTTATCTCCGCCCCCTCTACATAAATAATTCATACGTGCAACATTTAGAAGTTCACAATTGATTTGAGTCACTGTAGTATTGCCAGTTGCCCTCTGATATCTCTATTGTAGGCCTGTGGGTGTGCCACTTGTAGTGAACACCAAGATATAGCACCCTAGTTATCTTCGAGGTTAGTGGATAGCGATCTCCATCCAATGCAGGGAAGAGCAGATAGCAAGACGGAGTTTTGTGATGACACACACAGCCCAACCCATTGGATGCAAGGGACAGAAAGGCCAGCAAAAGGTCACAGGTGATTCGATAGCTAAACGCTGTGTTGACATCCCTTCTGGCATCTTGGCTACTTTATCGCAAGTTTTCCTTTTTTAATTTTGCATTGTTGCCCCAAAAGGTCCATGTTCTTATCTCTTGGGGCATGACGTGGAGGGAAAGTGAGTTGAGGTTCTTCTCTGAGATGGTGAGGCCTATATATGTTGGGAGCTGCCCAGAAAGAAACAAACACCTCAACCCGCCTTTGAGACACCTTTCAGCATCTTTTTACTCTCACCATGTGGAAGGCAGCTCTCTTGACCCTGGGCTTGTTGGCGGTGCTGGTGGACAGGGTTCGGACCAATGACGGTCATCCCTCTTTCTACGGGGTGAAACTGTGTGGAAGAGAGTTCATTCGAGCTGTCATCTTTACCTGCGGTGGTTCTCGCTGGAGGAGAGGCATAGAAGACCCAGGTAAGCATTCATGATCATATAAATAAAAGTTTGTTTGATATGTTGTGTTTTTATATTAAGAAATGTGCCCTTCCTTTTTTGATCAGCTCTCATTGGAGAAGAGGCATATGACCCATGGAACACAAATGCCATCCCTCAACTCAACGGGGAGCAAGATCCTGCAGAGTCCCAACAAGCATGGAGAGATCAAACATTGAAAGCTGCATCTGTGTCTGTTGGATTCAGCCGCTCATCGCGCTCACCAATCTCAGAGGAGGTGCTGGAGGCTCTACGGAGTGCAGATAGGAAAGGACGAGATGTGGTGGTCGGACTGTCCAACGCATGCTGCAAATGGGGCTGTAGCAAGAGTGAAATCAGCTCTCTCTGCTGAACCTTTTTTCTTAAATATGTTCCTGTCTAAAATGCAGAGCTCTACTTTTTTCATTTGTGATTCTTCACATGTAGAATTCCAGATCCCATCCAACTCACTGTGCATGTGATGATGACTATTATTGATACAGGAATGTGAATGTGTATGTGTTAACTGTGATGATCAAATATTGACATGTATAATTCAATAAAGCTTTGTGTTGTTGGTAAGAAAGTCTCTGTTCCTCTCACTAATGAAATTATTTCATGCTGTTGGAACACTTCCACTTTTCTAAAGCATGGTTTCAGAAAAACAGATTTGTCAAGGATTTCGAAATGAAAGGAAGTGGTTTGTGACATTGATGAATACACAGAGGGGCCTCTGACTGAATTATAGTAGCTTTCTGTGATTTTACAGGGGTTAGACATACACCACATGTGACACATTTAGACCTGTAACATACTGCCTCTTTGGAGCCTATATTGTTGGCCTTTGGTTGTTTTTTTACGTGTGTTCATGGCAATTTGCTCATCTTCCAACAGATATGAATTACACACCTTCACATTCATGTTGGAACACACTGACATAAAACTGACCTTAATTGTTGTCAGCTTGCACTAGTGTTCCTTATATTGTGTGCAGGCCCTTAAGCCGTTCATACAGATCAATAAATCAAGTTGTACAATTGAAAAATGAGTACACACCTTAGTTAAATGCTGATGGCCATCATTTGAAGCTGACACCATCTGGTGGTCAGAAATTAAACACAACAGAAGACAATTCATCAAGAACAATCTTATTAGATTAAATATATGATGCACCTCAATACAAGTAGGCACTGAAACATTATGTATATGCTGTCTAACAAACTGAACTTTGTAGCTTTAGACTCTCATAACGGTTATCCCTACAGACAGTCTGTCAAGTACGGAAGCCGAATATGATCAAACGGATCACCCGGCTTGATTGCAAGGCATGCAATCTCTGTCACATACCAGCTAGCATAGCAACCAGACAGATCCACAGAGATCAAAAGTTTTGAATTAAGCTTCACAGATCGCCGTCATATTCTATTTAATGTTAGTCGTTACAGCGTAACTGCTCTATTATCCATACAAAGATAGATCTACCACAGCGGAGTGACCAGGTAAAATCTTTCGCGGTACTTTTAAGATGATGCTAGCTAGCATGCTAATAGGTTGTAATGCGACTGCTATGTTATGAGTAATAATGCGCTCCATATGCACCCGTCTTTGTTGATTTGATGACAACATTGTTTTGACAGCGTGGCGTGGTGTACTCATAGTTAACGTATGATAGCGTTGTGTTGCTGTGTTCTGTGTCAATCTGTTACGTGTGAAGTATCATAACGACGCTAAGCTAGCTTTTTAGCTGTGGGAGCCAGGCGTTAGCGTCTCTGCCGTCTGGGCCTCATTCGGAAAACCCTGTTCTGATAGTTGATTATGGTTGTAGTGGTTATTTATCAATGCAACGGTTACTTACTAACTACAAGTTACTGACAACCAAGTAGTGGTCGTTTTAGGTTTCCTGTATCCAGAAACAGAACATGTTCATCAACATTGACGCTGTTACGTTTCCACATTATAGACACTGATTTACATGAGTATGATATGTTCTCTAACATTAAGATTGGGAAGTTAACAGCTAACGTTAATACCGTTATTTGAATTGGTTGTTGCTATGCGGGTTGTTCTGTAATCATTACTGCGTAGCTTACGTTACTTTTACGTGATTTGAGTAGAAACGTGCGCAGCGTTGAGGTCACAGATGGGGCCGGCTAGTTAAATGCTTACATCTACAGTCTATGGTGCTATGCAGTAGCATTCCTCATAAACAGGTTTGTGTGTGTTTGTGTCCTGTAGGATGGAGTGGCAGCCAGATGAACAGGGTCTGCAGCAAGTGCTTCAGCTACTCAAGGACTCCCAGTCCCCAGACACAGCAACACAGAGAGCTGTGCAAGAAGTATCCTTGCGATTGTGTGTATGTGTGTGTTTGTGAGGGTGAGAGAAATAGGTGTGAGATTTAGCTTCACGATTGAGAGCTTGTGTATCAAAGTGGGTGATAATGAAAACTGAGTTGGTGTGTTGTTGTCATGCGCAGGTTGCATCCTGTGCGATTGTATTAGTCCATGCTGCCCAAAATATGTCAAACACGGTGATTGGGAGTTATGTGCACGGTGGTCAAATGGTTGAACTCCTTAACATAGCCTTCAGAAACTCGAGCAACTCAACCAGTTTCCAGACTTCAACAACTATCTCATCTTTGTCCTTACAAGCCTCAAATCTGAGGGTATGTATGTGCACGTCAGATCAATTGCGCAGTTATTTCTGTATATAATCTCCAATTTCCCTATCTAAAAAATGTATGTATGCTCTTTTTCTCTGTTGCCCTCCCTCTTTAGATGAGCCCACTCGCTCTCTGAGTGGTCTGATACTGAAGAACAATGTTAAGGCTCACTACCAGAACTTCCCTCCTAATGTGGCTGAGTTCATCAAACGAGAATGCCTCAACAATATCGGAGACCCTTCACCGCTCATCAGAGCTACCATCGGTGGGTGTTAGAGTGAGAAAAATAAAACTAGTGCATTTCATAGCCAGTGTGAGTCAGACTTCCATGTAGGTGGTTTGATTTTTTGCAGGTAATGTGGCTGTGTGGGAGCAAGCGCTGCATTTTTAAAAAGTAGTTTTGAATCATGGAATGCAATTTAATGACTCATTTTAAAGGGATACTTTACTTACTTTGTTAAACCTGCATTCCTGAAGAAAACTCTTTCCTTACAAACCTCCATTGTAATATGGAACCCAAGGGCAAAAACAGTTTTGATGAATTTGAAGTAAATGGAGTTAGGTTTAACAACAGCAAAACTAAATAAAAAAATCTGTGTACAGACTTTCACTAAACGTCTGAAGGATGCATGCATTTACTGGTATTTCTGTTATAGTTTATATTTCTCTGGAAGCAAATTCAAATTATTCATTACAGGTGTGCACCACTGTTTTGTTGTTTAGTACAAGCCATGTTGCAGAAAGACATAATCTTCAATAACCTTTTTTTAAAACACTGTATGAATGAGTAGCATCCCTTTTCAGTGTTTCCCCTATGTTTACTGCTTTGGGGGGGTGCTGCCTGGGGGGGGGGGGGGGGGGGGGGGGGGGGGCTGGCTGGCTGTCATTGGGATATTATTTTTTTTAAATCCCCTGGAGCAGATAGAGGAGCTGTGGATTATTGTTATTGATTAGTGCATCAGTGTTTCTTAGTGTAAAAAACAATAAACTCACAACTTAAAATGAAAGTGTTTAGTTTATTTAATAAAAGAGCACATGTTCAATGTGAAAAGTGACAGTAGATATAGATTAGTTGCAATTTGGTTCCAAAAAAAAAAAAAAATTATTTTTATTTTTTAAACACCTTGAATTTCAGGGGGGGCGCGGGGCTCCGCTGGCGCGGCGCAGCGCCCCTCCAAGACAATGGTAGGGGAAACACTGCTTTTAATCCACACTGAGGTTTAAATGGCAAGGTTTTAGCAAAAATGGGAAGTAGTGAGCATACGACTGGATAAATAAAACATGGTTGTGTAAGAGATGGTAAAGAGGTGTTTTGATAGATGTCTTAAATTCAGCAGGAATGTTCTTAGTTTTTGGAGATGTACTGCGATGCCCGAGTTATTCTTGCGTAACTTTTCTATTATCTTATCATCCAGGTATCCTGATCACGACCATAGCCTCTAAAGGAGAGCTGCAGACATGGCCGGAGCTGTTGCCTCAGCTCTGTAATCTGCTCAACTCGGACGACTATAACACCTGCGAGGTCAGGCTCATCTGCCTGCACACACACACTTTGCAGTGTTATTTCAATAATCCCTTTTTATATCTTTACTTTAGTTTGTAACATTCCATCTCTATGGTTTTTCTCTACTTTCCAGGGTTCTTTTGGCGCATTGCAAAAGATCTGTGAGGATTCCTCAGAGTTGTTGGATAGCGATGCTCTGAACAGACCCCTCAACATCATGATCCCCAAATTCCTCCAGTTTTTCAAACATTGCAGCCCCAAGATCAGGTTAGTTAAACAACCATCCTTTCCCCTTGACTCTCTCCCTGTCAGAATCATCATAAATCTGACATGCTTTTCTCTCTCTCTCAGGTCCCATGCTATAGCCTGTGTGAACCAGTTCATCATTGGTCGAGCTGAGGCTCTGATGGACAACATTGACACCTTCATTGAGGTGAGCCCTACAGGAACCATGTTGATTTAACTTCCATTGTTTTTAGACCTTGACACGGAATATGTTAGAGCTCATTTATGTGTTAAAGACAAACAATTGTTGGTACCACTTTACAATAAGACTACCCTTATAAAGGGTTTACGAATAGTTTGTAATTCATTTATTAATTCATTTGTGAACACTTTATAAATCATTAATAAGCTTTTATAAGACATGAGATAAACAGGGCAACTGTGACCGGTTGCTTGCCAAATAGTGAGCCCACATTTATCTGTACTGCTAAGCCTTATATTGGCTACTTAGCTTACTTCGTCTTCTTCATCAGCCAGCATGCTTAGTGTCTGTTGTTCACAGAGTTGATTCTTGCTAGGTAGCCAATATAAGGCTTAGTCCTCTTGCCAAATAGTGAGCCTAGGTCTGTTAGAACTGGTTTATAAATGGTTCTTAATGATTAATAAAGTGTTTATAACCTACTTCATAACCTAATTATAAACCCTTTATGAATCCTTCATAAGGGTAGTCTTATTGTAAAGTGGTACCCAATTGTTAAATATACTTGCACGTTTTGTTAAGCAGGATAATCTTAAAATGTGTTAAAGCGTAAATGCAATTGCCAGAAGTAAAAAGCTAAAATATGGCAAAAATTCTGTAGTTTAAATTAGCCCCTTGATAGAAATTGCCTTTTATTAAGATGCGTAAAAGCTACACAGATCGCAAGTCGGGCATTTACTGATGATTTATGTTGTACGACAAACGGGATATCTCAGGCATCAATCAAAAAACCCATTGACTTTTAGACATATTAAAAAGTTCAATATTCATGTTAGTTTGTATTGGCCTTCCCGACTTGTATCATTAATGACTGTGAAGACATGGTGGGGTTAGGGGCGAGACCTTGAACCCCTGTTCAGGTCATTTGATCGGCTTTCAAAGTAATAACAGAGTTCTTCTCTTTGTTAACAATTGTTCCCCTTCTCCCTCTTCTTTATATCCAGAGTCTGTTTGCGCTGGCCGGTGACGAGGACAGTGAAGTGCGGAAGAACGTGTGCAGGGCTCTGGTCATGCTGCTGGAAGTCCGCATCGACCGCCTCATCCCACACATGCACAGCATCATCCAGGTGAGGGAGGGACTTTGGAAAGACGGATAACATTTGTCCTTCCCTTTCCTCGTGAATCTCATCCTCACCACCTGTTGTTGTCTGTCTCCAGTACATGCTGCAGAGGACCCAGGACCCCGATGAGAACGTGGCTCTGGAGGCCTGTGAGTTCTGGCTGACCCTGGCTGAGCAGCCCATCTGTAAAGAGGCCCTGTCCGGCCACTTGGTCCAGTAAGTGCTCACACGGCAACGGCATTTTTGGCCAGTTCACCAAATAAGTGTCTTGTAGGAATTATATATTTTTTTCCGTCTTTTTTTATTTATTTCTAGATTGACCCCTATCTTGGTGAATGGGATGAAATACTCTGAGATTGACATCATCCTTCTAAAGGTGAGCCTCCCCTGTGTGAATCAGATCCTCCTAGCTTCTCATACTTCTCTTCCTTTTTATCACTTTTTCTATCTGTTATCTTCCAGGGTGATGTTGAAGAAGACGAGGCAGTGCCCGACAGCGAGCAAGACATCAAGCCTCGCTTCCACAAGTCCCGCACTGTCACGCTGCAGCACGAAGGGGGGGAGGGCGAGGAGGGGGAGGACATCGATGACGACGATGACGATGACGATGATACGCTGTCTGACTGGAACCTACGTACGTTACAGTTATCCTCTCTGGTGGCCATGCAGCAGTGGCCTAATTAGTGTATTTTAAGATGGCTTTTTTTCAGCTATAACAACATTATGCTACTTCTACGCTGTGATTTTGCAGTGCATATTTACATAATGTTGATGTACTTCTCAGTTTGTATATGTTCCACAAATGTTGTTTCCATTATTGAACAGAAAAGCCAATACAAACATACATCAACAACAACAACAGTGTAGAAACAGTAATACATTAAAACAAATAACAATAGATTGAGATCGAGGGGGAACGTACAGCTACCAATCCATGTAAATAAAAGATAATGTGTTTGTCTTACCATGTCTGAAGTTGGCTTCTCTAATACTGTGATGTGCCAGTGTCTCCTCAGTATTTTCCCTTTTTCCAATCTAATGCCGATGGGTCTTTCCCCCTGCAGGGAAGTGTTCCGCTGCGGCTCTGGATGTCCTTGCCAACGTGTTCCGTGAGGAGTTGCTCCCACACCTTCTGCCGCTGCTCAAAGGACTGCTGTTCCACCCGGACTGGGTCATCAAGGAGTCTGGCATCCTCGTGCTGGGAGCTATCGCTGAGGGTGAGAGACAAAAAACTGCAGAATAAAATAGTCAGACACCCATCCTCCTTGTAAATATATGTTTTCACTCCAGTCTTTGTAAGAATAAAACCAACTAACCTTATAGAGGTTGGTAGGTCCTCTTTGTTAGCTTTGGACAGAGCCAGACTAGCCGTTACCCCTGTGTTCATTTATTATGCTAAGCTAACCAGTAGCTTTGGTAGCTTTGCGCTTGGCATTGCTCTTCTGATCTAACTCTATTAGCACATTAGAGTATTTTATTCTACTGTATATGATTTAACTGTACCTTCTTCTTTTTTTTTTAGCTAACTACACTGTAGCCGTTGTGTATATGACAGTGAAATTGAATCTTGAATCCAAGCAAGAAAGCGAATTAAGTGTTTGTCCGGAAAAAGTGGCCACCTTTTTGAAGACTTATAAAGCTGTTTTTGTCTCCAGGCTGTATGCAAGGCATGGTCCCGTACCTCCCTGAGCTCATCCCCCACCTCATCCAGTGTCTGTGTGACAAGAAGGCCCTGGTCCGCTCCATCGCCTGCTGGACCCTGAGCCGCTACGCCCACTGGGTGGTCAGCCAGCCCCCCGACTCTCACCTCAAACCCCTCATGACCGAGCTGCTCAAACGCATCCTGGATGGCAACAAGAGGGTCCAGGAAGCAGCATGCAGGTACAGATCAGACATGTCCCCATGTGTCCTGTGTGTCCTCTCTCTTTGCTCTTACATCTTGTCTAACCCGACTCGTTTTCCCTACAGTGCGTTTGCCACCCTGGAGGAGGAGGCGTGCACAGAGCTGGTTCCTTACCTGAGCTTCATCCTGGACACGCTGGTTTTTGCTTTTGGGAAGTACCAGCACAAGAACCTGCTCATCCTCTATGACGCCATAGGGACATTGGCAGACTCTGTGGGACACCATCTCAACCAAGAAGTGAGTTCAACATGCACACATTAAATGAGCTCCTTTGTCTGTAATGTATTGTCCCTTTTTATTTATTTATTTATGGTAAGGGGAGAAAATGAATCCCACACTTGTGTTTTCAGGAGTACATACAGAAGCTGATGCCTCCGCTTATAGCCAAGTGGAACGAGCTGAAGGATGAAGATAAAGATCTCTTCCCTCTGCTCGAGTGTCTGTCGTCCGTTGCCACGGCGCTGCAGAGCGGCTTCCTCCCATACTGCGAGCCTGTCTACCAGCGCTGTGTCACCCTGGTCCAGAAGACACTGGCTCAGGCCATGGTGAGCATCACACACATACACACACACACACACACATACACACACACACACACACACACACACACACACACACACACACACACACACACACACACACAC
>CALSBZ010004422.1:561404-585637 GCA_943591055.1 Gobionotothen gibberifrons
ACACACACACACACACACACACACACACACACACACACACACACACATCCTTGTTTTAATGCAAAGGAATGGCTGGGTGATAACGGCTTGTAAAAGATCTCTCTATGTTTAAGCTTTGCCGTGATACACACCAGACACTTACAGCATGTCATTATTCTAGGAAGCTAATCTGAAAACCAGTGTACTACTTGGAAGCCAAATTGGTATTTGGAAAAGTGTCTTTCTAAACTTAGACTTATTATTTACACTATTCAATTTGTTCTTCTAATTACAATTTGTGTGCCATATTAAAAATGTATATTTGATGTATTCATAATTGTCACTTAATAATTACACATTTTGTTCGCTGTATTATTTTCATGATACATTTAAATGTTAGTATTCAATTCATTCTTTGTTAGAGGGTCACTTTTATTTTGAAGTTGGTTCTTACCCGCTCTTTCTATGATATTAAACATACCCTTGCGCTGCAAACAAATGTGGATACAAGTTACCCTGCCCAGGTGTGTGTCTTTGATAGGAAGAGGGCGAGAAGAGCGGAATGCCAAAGAAAGTTTCTTCCTCGGTGATGATTCAATTCATGTTTATAAGTTTGCGATATAGTCATGTACATCATTCCAAGTAGAGAAAGCCACAATACACAGAGTATGTCACACACACACACACACACACACACACACACACACACACACACACACACACACACGTGTCATTTGTTAGACGCTTTTATCCAAAGCGACTTACACACAATCCCCACAGGAGCAATTTGGGGTGAAGTGTCTCGCCCAGGGACACAACGACATGCTGACTGCAGTGGGACTCGAACTTGCTACCCCCTGATTCGAAGTCCAGCACTCTACCCACTGAGCCACAGCCGCCCCAGATAAATAGCCCATCGCTCCTCAAAGGTGTACACATGTGTTTATTCTGAATGAATCTCAGTGTCTGACCCCTCCTGTCTTGTCTGTCCTCTCAGGTGAGCCAGCTGGAGGAGGGTGAATGGGAAACTCATCCATCTGTGTATTGCACTGCCCTGATCTGGGGGAGGGAGAGGGACGCTTACGGCCGCTCCCCCTGACGGACGGCCCCCACGCCCTATGTGTTTGTCCATAGAGGGAGGGTGGGCGGGTGGGAGGGTGGGAAACCGGGACACCTCTAGATTAACTAGGCAGGGACCCGACACAGAAAAACTAACCGCTAGGGACAGAATAGAGAGGGACAGAGAGACGGACATGTAGGAGAGACGGAGGGATAGACAAGTTGGGATAAAGAGGGGAGGCAGAGCAGCGGGGAGAGAGAGAGAGAGAGAGAGAGGGAGGGGAATCAGTAACATGGCAGGGAAACAGAGTCTCAGAAAAGTCTTCTACCGGGAGGACGGGGACAGTTGAGATTTGAACTCGAGAGTAACCGATAGTTTGACCGACAGACCAACACAGACTCGCACACATACACTTGCACATGCAGTACATGGAACTGACTGTGGGTGGCACTCTAACTTAGACTTTTTTGAGACCTACTACATGTAGTTAGGGACAGACAGGGGTCTAAACTCTGTTCGTTTTCTAGGTGATAATCTTTCCTTTCCGGGGGGGACTAGGCTTCGATATGAATTCCTTCATCCTTAGTCATAGAATTCCACTTAGCTGTAAGATAATCCCGCTCTCCGCCGTCTATGTTTCCTGCCGTTCATTTTGACCAGTGCTGCTTCACAGAGCTATCCATCTATCAGACATATTCCTGTCACATTTTCTACCTGATCAGAAGAGAGGAAGAAAGAGGGAAGGAGGAAAAAAAGTGTCTTACCTTCATGGATTGACAGAAACCATTCCTCTAGGAAGGGAGGATTAGGGCTAACACATTTGTTTTCTCACCAGAGGGGAGGAAAACTTAGACTGAAATCACATCCTTAGTCGTCCTCTTTGAGGTTTTGTGTGTGTGTGTGTGTGTGTGTGCGTGTGCGCGCGTGTGCATGTTCAGTTTGTAAATCCTCACTTTAGCATTCTGTGTTAAGAGTGTATGAAATATATATTGTTTTTGATAAGGTACCGAGCTAAAACTTGACTCCCACCGCAATGTCCTTGGCACCTGTTAACTGTGACCAAGTGTTTTTGTGTTTGTTTGTGTGTGTGTGTGTGTGTGTGTGTGTGTGCAAGAGTGTGTGTCTACATGTTAATGTCTACATTCGTATTGATATCCGTTTGATGCCATATTGATATCTTAAGTAAAACAGTGATTGGCATTGTGATCTTTATAATGTTTTAAAAATTGTCCATATTATTATTATTTTTATTTTTTTGCTGCTACTGATAATTTTTGTTTCGATAGTGGACTTAAATTCGCACAATTAACGCAAAAAAAAAGAGAAATTGACTTAATGCTATTTTCAGTGACTGTTAAGTTGTTTTTGCACTTTTTTTATTTTATTTTACCTTTTTTGTATGGACTTTTTTTTTAACCTCACCCATACGATGTTGTGACCCTAATGTCAGCGTTTGTCATACTGTGTTGCACTGTGAAATTAAGTGTCTTTGACTGGCAACAATATTCCAATACTAAATGGCAAATAAAAACTCTGTGAAACTGGGACTAATCCGCACTTTTACAATGACTAACTTTGCCATATTGCTGAGGTGTGTACGTGTGTGAGATCCCGCATGTGTGTGTGAGATCCCGCATGAGTTGGCGCGCATGAGTTCCTTATTTGGGCCTATGATGAGCATGTTTTGGAGAGTTAGATGGCCATAGTTATATGTTGTGTGCACAGTAGGGGTGCGTATTAGGTTTTGTTTGGGATGAGTGCCCCAGTCTACTTGGTACGCATGCTCTGTCTGTTTCCACAGTGTGTGTGTGTGTCTATGTGTGTGTGTGTTTGACGTATTTACGAGTAATATGATTGCCCTTTACACACCAACACACCACCTCAATTCACAAGAGGAGAGCACAATAATCTTAAACAATTGTAGAGCTAGGAAACTGCCAAAGAGCAATAGCCACTGAAATTAAAGAAATACAATAAAGTAGAGCTGCTGTTTCAATATTTGAGTGCATCATGGTGATGTAATTGTAAAGGCAATGAAGGGCTTTTCAGATGAATGATGGGATATGACTTTGCCTATGTACTACAGGGATCTTTTGTTGTTGTTTCCAGCGTGTAGACACTTGGGAACAATCCAACGTTGGCAACTGATTTGACCTGAACTGTGACCACCAATCAATTCAATCATTAATCACTTCAAATATACGACAATCTGAAGTGTAATACTTATTCCACATTCTCCTTGTTCAAAAGTTATACAATACATTTTGTTTAGGATTACTTAATTTAAGCTTTTTTTTCTATTTGTATAACCAATATTTTTCTAGTATCACAAACTATATCTGAAGACTAAGTGCACATTTCCTTCTGCTGTACTGTAGTCGCCTGCTTCAGTGACAGGTTCATAAATGCAAGGAGTTGGAAGGAAAGAAGGGGGCGAAGTGTTTAAATACATGCAATGATGGGAACAAAGAAAAAGGGAGTGATTTTCTTCTCTCTAAATTCTGTTGATATAATAAAGAGCATGATATTGTTTCAAGTTGGCAGACATACTTTGGTACGTATCGTTTTCTGTGAGCTACTTCCGTCAGTCATGTTCCCTTTCTTGAAGGTGGGAATAGAAATAAAATGCTTCAAGTTCTTTTATATGATTTATAGGTAATGTGTGTATAGTCTCTGGATTTTTTTAAATAAACCATGTCATGCATGCCGAAGGCCGGAGATAAGAGCTGTCAGTCTGGTGTCTTTTGTGAGAAAAACAAGGGTTGGGGTGTATTGAAAAGGGCCAGGCCTTACATTTAAAGCTATACTTGTGTATGCCCACGGGTAGAAACCCCCATGAATGAACTCAAACCTCAAATTACTCAGTTTAATATTCCAGTGGTTTCCACTTTGTGTTGTATGGGTTCTTGTGTGTAAGATCAGACGTATCTAAAACATATCACATATGTCTGCATTTGTTAATACTGCATGATTTAACTATGTTTTCTCATACAACTGAGCTGACAGCTATCTCATGTCCAGTCATGGGAATCCATCATTTAATTCAGAGAGGCTTTTGACAAGAGGCTCTTGCACATCTGCTAAAGAGACATACTACTATATTCATAACTTTAAACACATAATGCTGTCCTAACGTTCAAATGAATTAATCTCCTGCCTTGTAATTCAGCCACCTCATATTGGCACACTTTTAAATGCAACAATATATGATAGGTCTCAGATATATACAAAACATGTCTCTGATGTGTTTGGCTCGAAATACCAAACAGATTATGCATGGTTAATAATGCTCTGTTTCAGCCCTGTTTCAAAAGTACTGATTCTATGGCCACGCTCCTCTGCGAGATGATCGGTTTAAAAAAACGGTGTTCTAGGAGGAGATTCAGGGGATAAAGGGGTAATATGTTACCTTGGATGGTTATTGGCTAATGGTCGCACAACTCAAAATAATCTCTTAACAGTTTTTTACATAATAGGTGACCTTTAATGTTAAGCCACTGGTTAACTGAATTAACACAAGATGTCTCTTCAAGTGTTTTCTTAGTCCAACAACAGTACCCTGAAGCACAGCACATTTCCCCACCAACTATATGATGGGTGAAAAGAAGAAATTCAAGAAGCTGTTATAGCGGCTTCTTGATTTTCATTTCGTTTTTCATACGGAGGCCATAAGAGGTAAGTGAAAACATTTTCTTTCTTTGGTCATCCATTTTCTAAGTCAGTCTTATTTTCTGCATTTATTAGCTTCTAATTACAGGTGAAAAAACGTACAAAATACATGTACTTTGTGTTTTGAGTGGGTAAAGAAATAATCTTGCCTTAAAGAAAACAAGAATGCCCTCTTGTGGCTAAAATTAGTATTACAACAACTTAGAAAATGTATTTTGATCCAAAAGAAAAAGACTTAAAGGTGGGTTATGTCATTTATTTCAGAAACACTTTTTGTTATATTCCATGGAATACTCTTAACATCCCGATAGCAATGAATATATTAAATGCTTTGACAATAAATACACACCATCATCATCATGTCATTTTGGAGAAACCAGCTCGAGTGCGCTAGAATTTGAAATTACAGAGCCCCTCCTCCAACACACGCGCACATGACCAATGAGGGCACGAGATAAGTTTGTGCACAGATGGAAGGCTGACAGGCAGGTTGGCCATCCAGTTATTTTAGCCGGGCTGACTAAAATGATTGGTCGTGCTTTTTACAGTACTACGGCTTCCACAGATGACATTTTGTTATGGATTTTTTGTCAAAGCATTTAATATATTCATTGCTATCGGGATGTTAAGAGCATTCCATGGAATATAACAAAAAGTGTTTCTGAAATAGATTACATACCCCATGCACCTTTAATGGGCGAAAAAGTCTGATAGAAAAATCATTGAGTAAGCCCAACATCCAGGAGGAATATCTTGAGTTGGATTTTCAATAAATGTGGCACTCCGAACTTTATTAATTGATGAGTTTATTAGACTCTGGTGTTCAAATGGTCCCTGTGAGTGACCTCATGAAAAAAATGTTTTGGCCCACACAAATGTATAAAATAATAAAATATGACACATCAGGGGATGGAGGGACCACAGGTTCGAGGCGGTTCTTCACTTGCCTCCCTGCAGGGCTTTCGTAGCTGTCTGTTCAGCAGCTGAGAAACTTCTCTGTGACATGTTACAGTATGTGCATTCAGGAACATGTATTCCTTTCCAATAATTACGCTGCAGCTATTAATAGTCCACATGCACAATGCCTGTCAGAAATGTCCCAGGATCCACAGATCTGATTCATCCAGCAACATAATGACATGCTTCTGTTACAGCTCACATCAACCTGTCACCACACAACTTGTGGACCCTGAGGCTCGGGGTGGAGCTGAGGCAGAGAGTTCAGGGGAAACCCCTGCGTTAACACTTGTTTTTCTCTCACTTGCTCCATCATAATATATCACTAAACCTCCCCTTTATTCAGGTAATTGTATGAAGCAATGCCATCACATACACTGTAAAAGAGATGGGTGTTTAGTGACAGAAAAATATGCATCTGATGTGACATTCTTTGAAAGCAGGCATTATTTAAAGAGATTAAAAACAGGACACAGGTGTTTAAGATAACATCTACATACCTTTATTGTTAATGTCCCTGTTTCCAAGCTGGTGTAGCCTATAAACTAATATGAACAGGCTTTTCCTGTCTGAAGCTGTCCCTATTTTGCCTTTATGTCCCAATGGATGTTCTGTTGCAGTTTGGGAAAGGGAGAGTTTTTGCTGAATTGAGCTCCTTTAGGGCTTTAGACTGCTAGACCTGATTTGAAGTTCATCATTTGTATATGTAACAGAAGCACACATCATGTTGACCAGAATTAAACAGCACCATTCCTTGGAAACATAATAATCAGGTTAGTCACCAACTTGTCCCTCTCCTTTTCAAACAGATGGGCTGACTATGTGAATGACAACTCACTGTAATGTTCTGATTATTTGATAGTTTGGAGATTTTATTGCAGATTTTCTCTGTCTAAAAACCAAAACAAAGTTATCATGAAATGGCAAGCACATTTGAATGAAAAAGATGTGTGTTCTTCTTGTCCATAGTCATTCAGTAACATTACATGGAAGCTATTTCATTATTAGACTTTCCGACAAAGATACTGCAGAATTGTTATTTAATATTGAATCATCCATTTCTTGCACAATAATATCCTGCATTATATTTGCTACTGGAAATGTTATTTCTATTTCAGAAATATTTTGGACTGTGTATTTCTAGTGTCTTAATTTCTCTCATGTACATTGCCTTGTTTTTTATGCTGCTGTAACACAAACATTTATATATATCTATCTATCTATCTATCTATCTATCTATCTATCTATCTATCTATCTATCTATCTATCTATCTATCTATCTATCTATCTATCTATCTATCCATCCATCCATCTATCTATCTATCTATCTATCCATCCATCTATCTATCTTATGACAATATTTATTTAAAAAAAGAGAGACACAAAGAAGGTGTCCCTTAATTGTCCAATGTAGGTTTTTAGGAATGACTTGGTCACTTTAAAAACAGACTATTAAAACAATTTAAGAGATATTTTATCAAAAATATTTCCATAAAATCAAGTCTCTAGACACCCGGTATCAAGAGATGTGCCACATAAGACACATTTATTCTAATATTTCTTGCATCATTTTCACTAAAAGGGGCAAGTTAGCACGGAGGCATTCAAAAATAACGTTGGTTGTTTTTTGTGTCCCTAAGCCAAACCCTTGTGTGGATATGAGCTAACCGTTCTCTGACTGCAGACCGTCTGTGAAAATGAATGAGAAAGGAGTGTCTATCAGGTGTCCAACTTAAAACTAACTTTACCCACATTTAAAAGCATATTTTACATATTGATAACCAACGTGTCTTTTATGCATTTATTCTGAACGTTAATTTCACATTCAAACAAGCACATTTGAGAGAAAAATCCTCAAAAAGCTACAATGACAGATCAGAGGGTCTACAGTTCTATAGTCAACCATCCGTCTTTATTCCTTTACAGAAATCACTCGAACATTGAAGATAAGCACTGAGGTGATCCAACATCATACATTTCATAAATAGCCTCTTCCATTTCCTCTGTATTTACATTTGAAATTGATATCCTACATCAAATTGAAAAAACTAAACGTGATAATAACTACACCGGGACTCAGATGTAATTTGCACATTACAAACTGAAAAGACACAAAACCATTACTTCAAAAAATGATCTAAAACAGAAAAGCGTATCTACAGAAATCTCAGACCGAGTGCACAGAGGCTGTTTTAGTTGCTATGGCTATGATATGAATATGATTTAATAAAGAGAAACACTGTTCTGACCTGGTACATTAGTAGTGATGAGTCATCATTAGTGTTTAATGCAGTGTATCATAGGATCTCCGACACAATCATAGAACATGTCTTTATCCTTACATATACTGTAAAATAAGCATCTAGAGATTTCTATATGCTATTTTACTATGTAGTTGTACACAGAGCAAAAATATTTAAGCACAATGTCTCTATAAATATTTCTTTCTTTTTCATATTACGCTTTCTTTTACTGCCTCTTCAAGATCAAGGTGCAGTTCATTACTATTTGAACAGTTAAGTACCCCAACATTGTTCCTCCATGCAGTCCATCTTCTCTCTTCTCTCCTTGTGTTCGGGCATCAGAAGCTACTGAAGATCTCTTGTTTCTTACTCCAGTTCATAGCAGGTGCTCTCTTCTTGTTGCGACTGTTGAGGGCCTTTTTCTTTGCCTCAGCAGCTGTGGGACTCAGACGCAGGCCGCTCTCCATGAAAGGATCCGAAACACGCCTGTCGTCCTCATCATGGACCTGCAACACACACAAAAGTACTTCTATGAAAAGCACTATAGAAATGCAATTTATTATTATTATTATACGAAGTACATGTTTCACACAGCCACTCGCCAGCGTGTGTGTCTGTCTGTATGTCCGGCACTAATCTCACATTCTGCTGGACCCATCAGTACGATATTTGAAGGACTCATGGTTGCAGTGATTCACAATAATAATAAAAGTATTATTGACTGTTTTATACCGTCATTGACTGCTGACTCCTCACTCCCTTTAACCAGCCTGTACTAAGCACTAAGTGTGTAAAAAGAAAAGGCACCTAAAAAAGTGAATTTAGGCCTTGAAACTAGTTCACCAGCACTTACTATGTTATGACTTGCTTGATGTGAATATATCTGCACTTTCTTTGTTGTAAGGATTGTGAATCTTATGGTTTTTGCACTTATTGTAAGTTGCTTTTGATTCAGCCAAATGTAATATAATATAATGTAAGCCTTACCCAGTTATTTGGTAAAAGCTAATATTTGGCCTTTAATTCCATAAGCTGTATGTTACAATCCTAAACTTATCAGAGATGAATCAATCCCTGTTTCTATTATCCTCATCCCAATCTTGACCTTAAGGAGACAGGTGGGACAATGAAGTGACCTCTTCTCGGTTTGGGATCAGAGAGGAAGACATACTTGGCTGATACTCTATTGCAGGGGTCTCAAACTCAAGGCCCGGGGGCCAAATCCGGCCCGCCACTTCATTTTATGTGGCCCCATAAGAGCTTGCAAAGAATATAATATGTTTATTATAAGGTTACATGATACTTTACGCATGTTGCTCATAAACTACATGTCCCACAATGCATCTCAAATTTGCCTTTTTTCCCCTCAAATTTCACTTTTAGTTTTTCCAGAATTTGGCTTTTCTTTTTAAATCATTTTGTGACATTCTCACTGAAGACACTTGCAATTATTGCCCTAGACTTCTGCTTTCAGACGTAGTTAATCATGAAGTGATTACCCTATCCGATAATAATCCAATGCAGAGGCAATAATGTAATATAATACATACGTTTATATATATATTAAATATTTGTATATGTATTTTTATATAGTCTTAAAGTTACAACCGGCCCTTTGAGTGCAACCATAATGTGACCCGTGATGAAATTGAGTTTGACACCCCTGCTCTATTGTCAGCAACAATCTGACTCTTTTGTTTCCTCTCTCACCTGGATGCTCATGTCCGAGCTGCTGATCTCTGATTGGGTGGTGGAACTTCTGGAGGAATGGGATGCTAAACTCCCATTGGTCCTGGAATTTGGAGACGTTTTTGTGATCGGGGAGTCTGTCAGTGTGACGTTTATTATTGGTGGTTCTGTGGCGGGGAGTTCAGTGGTCGGAGAGGGGGTGGGTGGGCTGCCTTCTGTGACCGACTCCTCCAGATAGACCTCTGTGAGAGAGAGAGAGAGAGAGAGAGAGAGAGAGAGAGAGAGAGAGAGAGAACAGTAACATGTAAGACTTTTGGTCATGAGAGTAAAGGATGTGAATGTGTGTGTGTGTATACAATGAACCTTTGACATGGCTGACAGTGGGTGTGATTCTAATTCTTTGGAAGAAATCGTACGTCTCCTGGTCAACCACTAGGAAGCGCACTTCCCCCCCTGCTTCTCTAATGAGTGCCACCACCTCTGAGTGTCTCAGGGTGGATATGTTCATTCCGTTCACCTGAGACGAAGACAAAGAAGACGTCAAAGTAGAAACTGTGAAGGACATGGAAAATAAAGGGAAAGTTGCATACACAGAGAGACCTAATGAGACAGGCAGGAGACAGGGCAGGGATTAGGAAGTAGCCATAACACAAGCATGCGTTACAGTATGCCTCACTAAACAAAAACATCATCTGTGATTTCAGTAGAAGTGAGTTTATTTGCATCAATTCCCTTCCTGAATCCACATTTCCTCTTCACACCTTTGACTCTACGCCTTGTAGAGAAGGAAATGGAAATAAATATGTCGCTCATACATATCTGAAAGCCTGTAATCCACATGCAGACATGTTCACACAGAAAGACACAGAAACACAATGCCCTCCTCTACACCTCCATTCAAGATGATCCCTGGTTTCCTTTTCTTCTTTTCCTCCTCTTTCTTCCGCCCACTAAGCCTGGGCGCAGCTAATCTGCTCTAATCCACGCACACTTCAAATCAGTGTGCAGACCTGGGAGGCGTGTGGTGCAGTGGTAGAGGTTCAAACCTCACTGCAGTCAGCATGTCGTTGTGTCACAAGTCACACTCCACAGACCACCGACGCTTTCAAGAAAGGCTTAAAAACCTTTCTTTTAAAAAAAAGCTTTTGATTAAACTTTTGTTTATTTTGTTTGTTTTTATTATGCCTCCTGTAGCACCTTGGGATTGCTGTGAGCAATGAAAGATGCTTTATAAATCGAATTTATTATTATTATTATTATTATTAATGTTTTTCCCATCAGATGCATCGTTCTGCATATAAACTCTGACTAAGGGTAAAAGGGCCCGCTTGATCTTGACTTTCTTTGGTCGTACCTCCACTATTCTGTCTCCAGGTCTGATGTCCGCGCTCTCAGCAGCTGATCCGGGGTCCACTGAGCGCACAAACTGTCCCCCCTTCTTCTTGTCGCTGTGCAGGTTGAAGCCGTAGCCGTTCTCCCCCTTCACCAGGTGACACAGGCGGGGACAGAGCTCAACGGATGGCTCTGGGGAGGGATGCTCCTGCAGCTTTAATGAAGACATAGCAGGATATTAGAGAAGAAGGCGTTCAATTGCTTTCTGTAATTTAGAGTTACTGGTGTTTTAGGCACAATTAAGCAGCCACATTTCTTCCATTGATTTCGGGATGCAAAACTGAAACTAGTGTTTTATTTACATTCATGTTTTTTAATTAAAGTTACATAATCAGTGTGCTAATGCATTTTAAGTGTGGATTGATTTGAATAGACTACACTGATTAATCCTGCTGGGATTATGAGTTTGACATAAAAAACAATGCATACTCAATTTTGATGGATGACAAAATTCCTAAAGAGCCTTCACATTTTCACATCAGACAAAATGAATGACTGCTTGTTACAGTATGAAAATGATATCCTACAAATATAAAGCTCATGCATTAGAGAACGCTTGGCAAATATGTTGGCTTAAGTGTGGGCAGCCCTTTAAATGTGTCTGTATGGTATGTACATGTATATGTGTACATGTACATGTATGTATGTAATGTATTCTCAGTCTGTAGTTTATGCTGATGTAATATTTGACTGCACTTCACTTAACTAATGTCTATTGACATAGTCTTTTTGCACTACTTTTTATTTTGTATTTTGTATTTTTATATTTGATTATATATGTTGCATTGTCGGAGGAGCTCAGGTCAGAAGAATTTCATTGCCATTTCTACACTGTACAGTAGCTTTGTGCATATGACAATACACTTTTGAATCTTGAATCTGATGTTTTTTCCTCTAACAATAAATTAAGAACACCACCACTAATTTAAGTTCAAGGCTTTTATTGGTCATACGAACATAGCTACAGTGTAGTTATGACGATGAAAATCTTAGGCCACAGGCTCCTCCAACAGTGCAACAATTACACCTTCACAATGGAGTTTGATCAGCACTTTGTAACAAAAACCGAATATGATGTGCTTCACTACAGGACATTCTGCAGTGCTGCTGAGCTGGATTTCACTATGTTGTGCAGGTGAGGGGCGTGAAAGAATTCAATATCGCATATCATCTTTCAGTATAGTCATATCACGACAATGTGATCATGTCAAATTGTTTTTTTTAACAATCATGTTCTCTACTTCCAAGATAACTATAATCAAACAAAATTAGGCATCGAGGAGTTTTTATTTAACGTAATGCAACAGTCTTGTATTTATTTCCCAGCCCTACCCAGGTGTATCTGTTTAACTTGTAACTTTGTGTATATCTGTGTGTCTGTTGGCTGAGCCGAGCAGGAGGAAGTGGCTGCCAGGACGAGCCAGTGGGCTAATCGGAGAGACCAATTCAAATCGAATGACCAACAGGAGTTGACATTTTGCATGACAGACACATCTTCTGATCTATAGCTAGGTACCTGGTGCGTGTGTATGCGTGTGTGTGTGTGTGTGTGTGTGTGTGTGTGTGTGTGTGCTTGTGTGCGTGTGTGTTCCAAGACTGGCTGTAATAGAAGCATCACAATGGTTATGTAAGTCTATGTATATGGGCATCTGCTGCCATAATAGCATCATGCAACGATGTAATTGCGTTGGTATTTACATGTACAATGTGAATGTCACACGAAGGATGACATGCAGTGAAGAGATGATAGAGAAATAACGTGTGAGTGTGTGTCACGTGTGTATCACGTGTGTATCCCTAACAAGCTCATGGAAAGCCCAGGGCTGGAAGTAGTTGAAAATATGAATCCATGTCATGTTCTTCTAAGTTAACATGCAGTAAATTCTGTTAAGAAAGTTGTCCAAAAGGCTCATCCTTCAAGCAATCTTTGGTAGAGCACAGGGAAAAAAGCCTTTTTATTTACAGCCTCTATTTTTTCACGTCAATGCTTATATAAACAGAAGATTTGTGCTCTAAATGGGACTTAGTAACAGTGGACATTCATTTGAAAAAATATTTTCACTTCCTTTCGGTGTATTACATATTAATCCTCTAAGATTTCTTTAGTCAATTAGTCATTTATTTATGCTTTTTTCATGCTGATAGACTTATTCCTAAGAAACTCTCGAGCACATTTCTGGTAAACACATTTGAAGTGGTGCTTTTGCGTGATTCTTTGGGGAGAAACTCAGTTTTACAGATCTGTTGATTAAATAATCAGATCAATTAGTTGTAACATCTCCTATTGGACAGTTGGTCAGATTTGATTTGCAGCCATACTTGGAGGTGATGTAATAGATTGCGCATGTCTGCTGTTATTGCATTAGTTGTTGTGTGATCTGAACCAAAACCCAAAACTGATAAAGAGAGCCGTGACGGACAGCCTGTATTTACGCTGCCTCCAGCTAAACAGATGGCAGCTTGTCTCCGTGAGGATCCTGGTCCGCTCTGTTTGGAGCCCAAACACAGAGCCAATTCTCTGACAGACAGTTCCCGTCAGACTGACATTAAGACGTCATGGTGATGTCTTGTTGGCACTTGTGGAAATATTGTTTCTGTCACGGAAATGTTGGAATTTCTTTGGGTTTGTGTGAATGTTTTAAACAACAATACTCCGGAAGGTCGGAGATCTCCTCTTAGTTTCTGTCCCCCCTACGGACCCTCTTCCTAATGTAAAGCGTCCTTGAGTTTCATGAAAGGTGCTATATAAATACAAGTTATTATGATTATTAACAATTTGATAGCATAACTGTAACTAAACCTGAGCTTGAAATGTCCCATTTTAGATTGCTAGATTATGTGTCCAAAATAAACCACATTTTTACAATAGACACCTATGCAAAGAGATTATGCAACTACACAGCTATCTAAAAATCTGATCCCTCCTGTGTCTGCTTGATGCTTTCTTTCCTTCTGCTTTGTTTAAACCCACTCCAAATAAAGTACAACAGACTGGAAGAGTGATACAATCTGATCTCATGTTGAGTCAGTCCCTGTTTGTTACACATCCCTGAGTAAAGTATCCACATAGAGCAAAGCACTTTGGATATAAACACTACTTCTCTTTACTTCTCCAAAAAAAACAGTTTTCTAATATTCTTGTTTAATTGATATTTCACATTCTCATTTTTAAGATAACTCTCAGTGAAGTAAGTAACACCTCCACCTAGTGCACACTTGATCAAACTATTTTTCACTAAATGTTTTGACCAATTAAAGATCTATATGTTTTATCATGAAACACAGTCAGGTGAGAAGTGTATTGTCTCAGCCGATGGGAAGTATCATACAGCCCTGAGGTGTTAACATGTAGTATGCACAGAGAGAAAGCCCTATTTAAAAACAATATGCATTGTTCTAACCGCTTAGAGACAACAGTGGCTCGTAAAGCAAATGTTTCGGGACAGGGAAAGTTTAAATCAGGGCCTTAAACTAACCGTGTTGGAGAAGAGGTGAGAAACCCTTTGAAAACCTGCTGTATACTTACAGTGTAAACGGAGCCTCAATAAATATCGAATTCAGTCACTTAGCTGCAGACTCCTTTTTTAACTTCCATTTGCAACATAGACTTTTCTGCCCATATTTTGGCATAAACTCCTCCACTTTTTTATCGCTTTTGTAGCTTCAATTCCAGTCCTCAGTGTGTCTCTTCTGTACACCTGTTTGTGCTAAAAGCTTATTTTTTCTCTCTTCAAGATTAGAGTCCAAACTGCTCAGAGAAGTCGCCTGACTCTTTTTAAAGGCACAGCTTTGGTACTGACATCCAGCTGGCAGAACACCATGGTGCTCTAGTACAGATTAGTGCATCATTAGACATCATGTAAAAGAGAGTCGGATCAGTGTCACATGCACTCTTAACACAGTCATATAGTGGCTCTCTGATACCAACCAGGGACACCAACTAACCACTTTAACTTCTACTAAACGATGCATGATTTTGACATTTGACTGTGTTTTTCCTTTGTTAGAGACCCTCTGATGTATTGGTGTCCTCCCTTACCTCTGGGTCTGTTGCTGTACATGATGTCACCGAGAACCTCTTGGCCTTGTCTTGTGTGATGGTGTGTATGGACGAGTCTGCAGCAGGGGGGAAAAATGATTGTGTGTAGTTGGGTTTTGGTGACATAGGTGAGTTCCCTCTAGGAAAAGGTGAGGTAGAAGGAGTGGCAGCGGGTGAGGGCTGTGGGGAGAGGGTTCCCATCTCTATGGCCAGGTCCTCTGTGCACGCCAGGCCTTGGCTGCCGAGGTGTTCGTCCGTCTCTCTGTCCACCACCAGCAGCCGGGTGCGGTGGGACACCTCACGGATACGGTCCACCACCTGTAGAGAGGAGAGAGAGGGAGGGGGAATCAGTCAGTGTTATTCACCCTGAACTGGCCTGCACCTGACATCGTTTTAGCATTATAGAGCAGTGGTGTAAAGTAACTACATTTACTCAAGTATGGTACTTAAGTAAAGGTTTGAGATACTTAAGAGTACTCAGAGGTGGAAGAAGTACTCAAATATTGTACTTATTTAAGCATAAGTACCAAAGTGCAGGATTACTCATGCATTCAAATTGTTACTTAAGTAAAAGTACAAAAGTATTGGTATCAAAATATGCTTGAAGTACTCATTATGCCCATTTCAGAATCATAAATATAATGTGTTTATTATAGCTGGTAAAGTTGGAACTTATTTAAACTCATTGTGAATTGAATCCATGTGTATTAAAGTATTTTTTAAGTGTTGATCCTATTGTTTATCATTAAACTATACATGCAAAGTAAATAAAGGTATAAAATAAGTGTTTTTTTTTACCTCTGAATTGTAATGGGATAAAGATACAAGGGAACACAAAATGGAAATACTCAAGTAAAGTACAAGTACCTCAACATTTTACTTAAGTAGTACTTGAGTAAATGTACTAGTTACTTAACACCACCGTTTATATTTTACTGAGTATTTCAATGTTTTGCTAATGTTTCTTCTCCACTACAATTCAGAGGTAAATTGTGTTATTTTAGTACATCGATTTAATACCTTTAGATTTTGATTAATGATGTAAAATATAATCAACACTTAAAAGACTTTAGTCACACCTGGAATACATTCACAATCTACCCTTACTAAGTAATTACAACTAGCTTCACCTTTACCAGCTTTGATAACACTTTAATTAATCAATTATTAAAATGGGCCGATCAGTATGATGAGTACTTTAAGTGTATTTTGATGCTAATACTTTTGTACTTTTACTAGAGTAACATTTTGATTGCAGGACTTGTACTTGTAAGAGAGTATTCCTGTACAGGTACTTTTTTCAGTAAGATCTGAGTACTTTCCCTACATCTGTTACAAAGACACCCAGTGATTCCCATTATACAAAGCTCACATTGACCCATTTTAGTTGCCCTCCTCCTTCTCCTCAGGCAAAGTAAAAAGTTGTCTAACAGGTATACAACTCATTGTTTGTACCTCAGAGACTTAAAGCGCCTCTCCAGGCTTCTCTTTATACAAGTACCTGTCTGTTATCCAAAAAAAAAATGTATTGAGCCATCACTCACTTGATGGTGGGCTTCGTTCTCCACATTCTCCCCGTTCACCTCCACCACCCGGTCTCCTGGCCGCAGCCCGGCCATGTCAGAAGAGGAGCCGGGCTCCACTTTGCGGATGAACTGCCCGCCTCTATTCCTCTCCCCATGCAGGTGGAACCCATAGCCCTGCTCTCCCTTGGTCAGGAAACAGAGCCTGGGTCTCAGCTCGCTCTCCATCCCAACCGGCGCGTTAATAGAGAGGAAAACAGGTCAAAGTGTCTCAGGAGAATAAACAGGTGCTCGGGCCAACCGTGGTGGGAAGTCTCTGGCTCTTAATCCAATGTACGGATGCTGCGCGCTCCGGGGAACAAAATATCATCATCTTTCAGCATGATGCGAGTACATTAATAATCCACAAAAGAGCACAAATCACAAAAAAGGCTTAAAAGTGTTTAATCCATCATGCAAATGCAGGTGGGAAAAATATGAGCGCGTAGAATTGGTGCGTAAATGTGTGTCCAAAAACTGCTGCCAGTGGCTAAATCCTGACCATCGGAGGAATAATCCAAGAGATCAGAGATTAGAAAGATTTTCGTCACACGTAACACTTAAATCCCCTCCTCAACTGGACATGTGTCATCCTGTCCTGCGGTACGAAAATAAAGAGGCGTCTACTACAGCAGATGGCACTACTTAATGTCCCCTGCAGCGCACACCTGACAACGCAGCGGAGCCGCGAGGACATTAGCTCGCGGTGCAGTCCCTCCAGAGAGGTGGAGGTCTGCCCCATGGTGGTGGAGGTGAGGCTGTGACCTGAGAGCGGAAATCCTCCCCATCTATCCCTGTCTCCACATGAGATCAACAGGTTGCGCATGGGTTATATGGTTCATGAAATATAAACTCATAGCTTGCTTTCATTCATCAATTTACAAAGGTGTGTCTCAGGTTATTCAGGACAGCTTGAGGGTGTGTGTCGTTGATATTTAGATCAGGGAATATGAGACTTCCACGAGGCAAGTGTTAAGAACCGCAGTTTAGTTTCCCTTACAGCCAGAGGTGAAAGCGTAAATCAAGTAAAGCAATAGGAGGGTTATAAATAGTAGTATAAAAGGTAAGAATACTCATAATACAGTGCTTACTTTGACTGTTATTGTATAGTTATTTTTCTTAAAATGATAGACTATGAATTCCATTTCTAAAGTAGTAATTATAGATCTTAAATACATTTAAATGAAAATGACTGTTTCACTAAAGTAGAAATATGACGCATTATAAAATTCAATTATGAGGACCTCTGAATTATACTGAGTAAATGTTCTTACTTTCCACGTCTTCCTTTCACACCTTAACACTGCTGATGAGCTATTAACAACATCAGATCTATATTTAAGGCGTGAATGAATGAATGACTATTATCATTGAATCCTGCCACAAACATAAGCATTGTCTATGTGACAGTGTTTCATTATCTGTAAGGCTCATTTTCACAGATGACAGTTTGTCATATAGCGAGACAAACAGGGGTGTAACTATTATCATTAACAATGGCTTGGTTCTATGTCCCTGTGAAGCATGGCAGCCAGCCAACACACACCTGATGATATTCCTGCTAAACCATCCCTATAACTTGCAGTGAAGAATGATTCCAAACAAGTGTTTATTTATATCTTCTTTTTAAAGTCCATGACATCTCTACAGTATTTATTTGAATTACTTTTTGTTTGGCATATTAGAAAAAATAGAAGGACAAACTTTGAACATGATTTCAGTACATCATTTATTAATTTTTTATAATAATAAAGTAGCACCAGCAGTAGAAAAATAGTTTATCTCTTTGAAGTAGTTGTAGTGTCATATGAAACTCGTACATTCTGATATCCACATCAATGTTCTCAGTGTGTCTGTGCTTAAGTTGATCTGTCTGGTCCAATATTTGGTCACAGCTCAGACAAGACTAAATCAATATTTAACCTTGGTTTTTATCTTCCGTTTCGGTGCGTTTGGGGAAACAGGTGTGGGCAGTGGCTCCTTCTTTAACCTCTCATGTTTAACATCTGATTCTTGTCCAGGTTCAGTCTTTACTGTGGAGGCAGAGGTTGGGTCAGGGGAGCAAGGGGGAAGCAGCCTTTTTGTAGGAGAGATCTTGTGGGCGGAGGGACAGCTGTGTTGGTTCAGACACACGGAGCAGAGCGGCCTGACGGGGAGGCACACCTGCTGCCCGAAACCCACCAGCAGCCAGTTGATCTCACTCCACAGCTCCCTGCCGCAGAGAGGAACATCACACGTTACTTTGAACTGCTCACTCATTGATTTTTACAAACAGGCACAACATATAGTGAAGGGTGCCCATCAATCAACAGAGGAAATGATAGCGAGATAGATAGATCATTCATTCATCCCAAATTGGGAAATTATTTTGTTACAGCATCAGGGTGTTCTGGCAAGGAGGATTAAAGATAATCAAATTAAAATAGCAAATCTATACTATATCTACAGTATAGAGACATATATCACAAAGAATACACAACATAACATGTTCTGGATAAGTATGAATGCTATATAAATACATCAGTATGGTCAGTCTGGGTGACTTTATGGATCTGTTGGTCCGTGTTAATCAGGTTGTACAGGTCAGCAGTGAAGTAATCATGCTGTTACCTTGGTAACCACTCCTCCAGGGCCTTGCGCGTTTGCTCCGGGCTCTTGGTCGGTTTCTTCAGCCAGCCCAGCCTGTTAGAGATACGATGCACGTGTGTGTCCACGCCTAAACAAAACAGAACTGTATATTTAGGCACACAAACTGATTTGCATTTCTATAAGAAAAAGCAGTGGTGGAAAAGCATTCAGATCCTTTACTTAAGACTGTAAAAAGAATGTAAAATGTCTGCATTCAAAACCTTACTTGTGAAAAACCATGTAAGTGTCATCGGTGAAAATTACTTTTAGTATCAAAGGTGCTGAACAAAATACCCCTTTTGTGGCGTTTTAGTATTATTCTGTATTACATAAATATTACTGATGCAATCATGTGTAATTAAAATGTACTGCTGTAGTTGAAGGGTGGAGCTGATTTCATCTATTTGATTCAGTGTTGGGTAATTTACTATATTTAAAACATTTTAAATATATAACTTTATCAACCTCAGGTTCCAGCTATGTGAATTCACACAGATTTGCAAGTGCATGCATCAAGAAAGAGTGTCCCCCCCACCGATGCCGGACACCTGGTCCCATGCGATGTCCATAGCCAGATGAGCCATCTTAGGTCCGACTCCTGTTAGGCGGACCAGCCCCTGCACGCTGTCTGGGATGTCCCCTCCAAAGTCTTTCTGCAGAATGGCCGATGTCAGCTTCAGATACTTCACCTTAGTCTAGAAGGGGTGGGTAAGAAAACAATTCAACTAATCAGAGATGCAGGGTGAAAAGGAGGAAGTGTGGCTCCTGTAAGACAGAGTACTGAGTTCTGTATTACCCTCCAGAAGCCGACAGGGTAGATGAGTTTCCCCAGTGCTTCATCATCA
Organism: Gobionotothen gibberifrons; assembly: GCA_943591055.1. Lineage (NCBI taxonomy): Eukaryota > Metazoa > Chordata > Actinopteri > Perciformes > Nototheniidae > Gobionotothen > Gobionotothen gibberifrons. The sequence goes on from CALSBZ010004422.1 coordinate 581,468, forward strand.
GTATTAAGAATACTTTCTGCAGTGCAGCCGTGAGCTCGGAGCCTCTTCATGGCTGCTGCTGTCACCTGGTCCTTGGTCTGACTGGACAGCATGAGTGAAACCAACACCTGGAAACGTCTGACCTGAGAAGACAACAGAGGGAACAAGATGAGTGCTTCTGAACCTTAGAAATATGTGAGAAAAAAAGGAAACCCACACCTACATGAGCAGTAGCGTCTGAGTCGTAGCATTTCTCTGCCCCCATGTTATCTACAGGTGCATCCCGGCTGCCCCTCATCTCACGGATGTATCCCAGTTGTTTCTTCCAGTCGGGAGGTTCCCAGTGTTCTGTCTTCACCGTTGGTACACCTTCATCCTCATCATATTCCACTTTGAGCTGTTTCCTCCTGCGGCTGTGTGAAGACAACGGCAAGGCGTCTGTTTCTGTTTTTGGATGGCAAGCACCAGAATGAGCACAGGGCAGAGAGGATTTAGAATATCTGACCCAGCACAGAAATACAGAAAGAAAACATACCACATGGGAACAAGTATGTAGATGAGGTTGCCTTGCCTCTGCTGTTTCAACCAATTTTCAGATGCAGAAGTAAACAGATTAACAAGTAAAAACAACATCTGCAACTTCTCCAACTTTTGCTCATTAACAACTGCATTTTGAGCTAGCTAGAAGAACTGTGGTGAATTTTTAAATGAGTTCACACGTTTCTGTGTGGACTAACGTCAACATTACCCGTGGATAAGGGGGCCGAGGAGGGTCTTTGCTCCGAGATCCTCGCCTCCTCCGGCTCTACCTTCACCTCCACAGAGGAACCTGGACCCTGATTCCTCCGTCTGGTGGTGAGTTTGGACCTGAGAGAGGCTGCATTTTGATCACCACTCCGAGTGATAACAGGTCTGCTCTGCATGAAATAAGGAGAGGTCATAGTTAAAGTCCGGACTACATAACAGAATCTCGTTTTCCAGCGGACCTGAGGCATTTAGTTGATCTTGAAGTTGGTTGCTCATTCGTAGATTCTGGTCACGAGTGAACCAGAAAAAAAACAATCCCGGTAAATAAATGAAAGAAAGACAACATAATTGTATTAATAATAAAAGTTGTTAATTTAAATACAAAAACGTTTTATTTAGAACAGAATTACACATATCTCTCACCAAGTTATGTTGTTTTATTTAGTGTACTAAACATCATGACTTTAAGTGTTTGGCTCTATGCCTGGCAACTATGCACCTGTGTAACTTAATTTAAAAAAAAATGCGCTTAAAAATCGTTAGCATTAAGCAGAGATCAGGAGTATGACATGACATGACATGTCATTGATTAAGCCATTCAGTCCTACCAATCAATCAGGTAGTTAAAGGTAAATAAAATAGTGTTTATTTTGATATCTGTTTATTAGCATCTAAAATGTGTGTTTCCCTCCAATACATTGTATTCATGAGGTTTCTTTTTCAAATAAATTCCTTTTTAAGTCCTTTTACTTAATTTAAACCTGTTATGTAGCTCCACTGGCAGGCAGCCTTGCGACAGTGCAGCTTCTGGCTCCAATGAGGAACCAACTTCAGCATCGTTAGCATGTTTAGCTAGTTACTCGTTAACCGTTTTAGTAACATGTGTCTCGTCACTGGCAGCTATTTAACATCTTTCTTGTGCAGCCACTGGGTAAATAGAGCTGCGTCCTGCCATTTTGTGAATGTCCGGTAGTTTGCAAATTATACAAAACTCAAAACAAGGCTAACAAAATAGCTTTAGCATAGTTTGTGTTTAGCTTGCTTGGAACTACATTTCCCAGCAGCGAGAGTAACTAACGTGTTTTTGTAGGAAGTGCCCCTGTCACAGCGTTAGTGTGTCATCCGGTTGGGAAGTGGAGGAGGACTGAGCCTGGACGAGAACAAGCTTCCAGCAGCAATTGCAGAGTTGTATCAATGCAGAGACACAGACGGCTCTGTTGGCTGCATATGGACGAAGCTGCGGCCTTATGAAGCCGAGAGAGACTCCTCTGCATTAAGGTGAGAGGAGGGGGAGATGTTTTCTAAGCAACCAGACCTTGAATGCCTCACAGGAATGCTAGCTCATGACAGGGAATGTAAAAGCAGAGCTAACGGTTCAGTAGCGCCATTGTGCATTTCTCCTGATTATACCATGTTTTCGCTAAGTGGTTAAATATATTATTTGTTCTGGATGGAGGTTATTTTTCACTGATGTGGTTGTTGTTGTTGTTGTTGTTGTTGCTGAAGTGAAACAGAACAGTGGTTGTCTGTCTGCTCACCTCCCCTCCCCTCTGTCTCTGTCAAGTCCACATGACAGCAGATATTCTCCAAACCTGCCCCCCTGGTTTACTCATTTACAGGCTCCAAACTTCACTGCTGCGTAACAGAAGCCTCTGCTCCCACCATAGTTACATACAAAAACTACTACTACTACCATACCTCCAGTGGTATCTAGATTCAGCCATGCAACTTAAATGTAAAAAGTTTGTTGTTGCCACCACAGTCATTGTTGGAAAGGTTACTTTAGGCCACTTAGCTAGTTACCCTGTTCAAAATGCATTACATCATGTAAATCTTCAACCCTGATTATTGTCAACTTTTATAGAATGTTCTTTAAAGAAATGAAAATTAAGAAGGGAATCAGCAATAGATCAAACGTTATTTTCCTCATGTAGGATTTTTACTGAAAGTAATATAATCTGATGTAACACCTTTTAATCACCAGCATACACTTACATTCATTGTTACTTCACTTCAGTTCAAACACTGGTTTTAGTATAATATTGTGCAACCCTTAAATGAGAATGCTTAATGTATATTGCCTACATGCACACTCCAGGGCAACACATTCACACAGAGGTACAGGGTGTCTTTGCTCCTTTGCCTCAACAGAACATGCTTTGTGCTTCAGCCTCTTATATAAACCAACATAAGGAAACACACAAACAACCGTCCAAGTAACTGTAATAAATACACTGAGAGAAACTCTGAATATGCCTTTTTCCCCACAGTGTATCACCCCATCTGAATTGTACAAATAAAATCAATACACCTGATGCATTAACCTTTCCTTGGAGAACATCAGAGAGGCTACTTCACACCCCAAACACAAAATATTGAATGAATGTGTCCATTGTTTAGTTTGGCATCTGCATGTTGGATAGATCATGAGAGAATGTGTCCAGATCTGGGTGTCTGATGACCTCAGCTAAACTCTCGGATAAATCTATAAAACTTCAGACTGGCTTAGAAGGAGAGAAAAGGTTAAAATGGTTAAAGGTTAAAAAACACTGCCAATATTAATCACAGAGAAACCTATTTTCATCAATAATAAGAATATGACTTGGATAACATCCAAATTATGCTTCCAAATATCAAGGATTTATAAAATAAAAAGAAGAGGATGTGATTGTCACCAACAGTGAGCAAATCATAAGCAGATATGGGCATAGTGTTACAGGTGAACTCGAGTATGCAAATGCTGTCAAACAATTAAATGTGCAGAGACTTTGCTGCAATAAGTCAACAGAAGGTTAGTTTCTTTGAGTGTGGGCCTCAGTGTGAAGTCATTAGCACTAGATTCAGGGTTCTTATACGGTCATTAAAAACCTGGAAAAGTCATGGAAATTCAAAATGCTAATTCCAGGCCCTGGAAAAGTTACGGAAAACAATATTTTTCCCAAAGTTTTGGAAAAGTCATGGAAATGTAACTAAAGTTGCATCAAATATAATTTATATTTGATCTAATCGCCGAAATAGTAATACTATAACAATAATAAATCGTATAGTAATGAAACGTAAAATGGCATTTAACTGACGAGGTATTTTGCTGGTGAGAGATTTTAGTTGCTTTAGCCCAGGGGTTCTCAAAGTTTTGATGAGTGAGGGCCAATTTAGGTACCCAATATTGGATTGAGGGCCGCCCAAGAAAAAACGGAACACAAAATAATTCCAAAACAAATCCTTTCTTCATTGTACTACTACTAACCAATTATACATACAGTATACATTAAGATTAATCAAACATTAATTTGTCTCAAAAGTGCCTTGCAAACACACACACAGCCAAAGAAAACCTCAGCACTGTTCTGAGGACATCTCTCAGGATACCTGACCCCATGGCCTTATACATACTTAAGTACATTTTACACACACACACACACACACACACACACACACACACAC
>CALSBZ010004422.1:605515-630220 GCA_943591055.1 Gobionotothen gibberifrons
TCTGTCTGTCTGTCTGTCTGTCTGTCTGTCTGTCTGTCTGTCTGTCTATCTATCTATCTATCTATCTATCTATCTATCTATCTATCACAATAGTCTTCATTTACAATATAGACAATAGGCATAATTTGTAAACAACATACATCTATTGCAGTTATGCTGTCATAATAAAATACAATTGTTTAAAACACAATTTGCTTACATCTTTGTTCTCTTTTGAGAATCAAACAAAACAGATTTAAATAAAAAAAATAATGCAAACAAACAAGTGAAATGAACTAAATTGCTGAATTGCTTTTAATTCACTGGCAGGAGCAACAAGTGAGGAGGAGCAAAAAGTGAACAACGAGGGAGAGATTGAACAAAGAGAAACTGACATGGTTTGAAATCAATATATTATCCAATGTGTGACCCCCCACAGGACACAAAGCACCAAACTAGATCACGAAAATCCCAGAAATCTCGGGGGGGTATACCCCCGAACCCCCCTAGCATCTTTGGACCTCGGTATTTAGGAAATCCTGGATACGGCCCTGCGTGTCAGTAGAGTTTCACTCTTGTTAGCGGCTTTGTAATGCATTTCCTCACCTGGTGCTGCAGGTCAGACCCATCCCTCCACACCCGAATCACCAAAGAGGCTCCGGCCAAACTGGAGTCACAGTCGAGTCAGCAGCACAACAGAGCCACGCGCATACGGGTCCGCTCCATGTCAGGTAATACACACGCTTCAGGGCATCCCATAATGCACCACCTCCTCTCTTTATTTCCTATTTCCTATTCCAATATCATTTTATATGACTATACAAGCTGTCTTGCATATTGCTGCCAAAATGACCCATTTACAGTTAGTGCTATTTTCTAAAATCTAAATTTGAAACCTCTTTGGAAGAGCAGACGAATTAGAAACAATCATAGGACCTTTTATCCTCCACAGATCTGCCGACATGCTTTAAACTGCGCCTGCCTCCGTTATGCCATTGCTTTTAAACTGCATCGCACTCTAACACTCTGATACCTGCCATGTAACTGAACATGAGTGGCATTATTTACAATGATTCCCTAAGTGGATGGAAAGTGCCTTTTCTTCTTATATCTTAGCATTATTGACGTATTGACGTATTGACGTATTGACGTATTGACATTGTGAGCTATGGATATATAAGTGGAACTGGATAACGTGAGGAATCATAAATAGATTTTGTTGCCCGTTTCTTTTAATAATGTCAAGCTTTAGTCAGAGTGTAATAATTTAAATAATAATAAAAAAAACAATGTAAATCTAAAAATAATCCAAGTCCAAACTATTTAAAAATAATGTATAAAGGAAGAAGAGCTGACTGATGATGATGATGATGATGATGGTGACCCTCCTCTCTCTCTTCAGGGGGCCATGCTCTCCGTGCCGGTCCTGCTCAGAGCCTCAGTCCTCTGGTGTCCCCCTCTGAGGGTGAGCTAGCTGCTCCGCTCTCCCCCCCCTCTGTCTCCACCCTGGATGGTCTGGGCCCCCCCTCCTCCTCCTCTGCGGCCCCCTCTGCCCCCCCGCCTCTCAGAGACAACCCCAGCCTGGCTGAGTTCATCCCCATGCTCACTCAGGGCTGGGCAGAGATCTTCATACGGAGGCCGTCAGGTATGCAAGCCGCACTGCACACTTCACATTTTATTCTTCATTATTATTATTAACAAAAGACCATAGCAGTTGACTTGAAATTAACTTTATGTAAGAATACAATACATTGTTTGTGGACGTCCCTGTTTACAGCTGTAGTACCACAATAAATAATAAAAACATCTCAGAAAACAGGAAACTTTACCAGTAGGTGAACTTTCCTCCTGTCTCTCTCTCTCTCTGTCGTCCCAGGCAACACGAGCTGGCTGATGTGTCTGGAGAACCCTCCCAGTCCCTTCTCCTCGGAGCTGGGCAACATGCCTCTGCAGGAGCTCTCCACCGTCCTCATGGGGATGGAGGGGGTGAAGGAGCCCCCGGCCCAGACCGCCAGCGCCCCCGCCAGCACCGCGGCCCCCGCCCCCGAGCTGCCGACACACAGCAGCGTCGGAGGGAAGCCCAACCTGATCCAGCGCTCCAACACCGGTGAGAGAAACCTCAGTCTGTCGGTGGATGTTATCGAGTGCTGGGTATCCAACCATTTAAGATTAGAAAAATATGTTTGTGCTGTCAATCACAGGGTGTTTATCTACAGGGCCAAACATTATAATGGTCCAATAAATGTAAAGATACGCATGAAAGCATCCCGTCCGCCTGAGTGCCTGTCTTCATTGTAAGCATTTAATAGTGAGGTAAGTGCAAACTGCCTGTCTATATTCTATCTCAACCCGAGGAGGATCAATAGGCCAGCCTGGATTTGCTCAGGTCGTTGATCGTGAGTTCTAATGCTTCCTGAATCTTGTACCTTTGTTCATTTTCATGTTCAGGGTTCTGCCTCCCCTAATGCATCTTCACATTGTCTCTTCAGTGTTTCCCCTAGGATGGAGTCATAGCAGCGGTGCTGCAAATGTGAGCGCGGAGCGCGTGGAACCTTTTAGTGTGTGCACGTGCGAAGTGCGCCACGCCAATATGTTTCTGTGGGTGTTTCTCAATGTCGAGGACGCTTCCTTGGTAGGAATGTCTTCCGAGTCACTTCCTAGCCTCGGAAAACGAAGAATGGTGGAACAGGCTAACAGGTGCGCGTCAAATGCGAGGACCTGCCTTAAATGGAGCACTATTCCCGTCAAAGATTTGGAAATGGGTCTGTGCGCAAAGCATTGTGGGGATTTTAAGACCGCGGAGGATACGCATGTGCAGCCTCTACATTGCTCGCTAGGAAGGATGCCGGGCTTGGTAGAATTCCAAGGAGCCTGGACATTGGAACAGTCCTTCGGCGGGACTCAAGGACACAGCATCCTTGAAATAGTGGCTCTGGAGCATCCTTCCTTGACATTGAGAAACACCCACTGTGTCTGAGTGCCAGCACAAGAAAGGCTCTTGAGGCCTAGTACATTCAGGGTGTTTCTCAATGTCGAGTACGCTTGCTTGGTAGCACATGTCTTCCGAGCGTCTTGCTTCAGAAGCAAGGCAAGAATACTTCCTGGCATTCGGAAAACGAAGTGTGGAACAGGCGAGCAAGTGTGCAGGTGTGCATCACATGAGAGGCCCCGCCTTACATGTTCTGCCACAGATTTTGGGAAATTGGTCCGTTCGCAAAGCATTGTGGGGATTTTAAGACCGCGGAGTCTACACATGTGCAGCCTCGAAATTTCTCGCTACGAAGTGAGCCGGGCTCGGTAGAATTCCAAGTATGCTGGACATTGGAACAGTCCTTCGGCGGGCACTCGATGGCGTAGTATGCTTGAAATAGTGGCTCTGGAGCAGCCTTCCTCGACATTGAGAAACACCCTCAGTGGCAATGTCTCAAGATTTAGCAAAATACATCTTTATTGAACATACAGTAGCACAAATACTACAAATCCACATAATCGCCACTTATTATTATTTTTAATAAATAAAATAAATAAAAATAAAGATTCTCCTCATCAGCCCATCTTTTTTCTTCTCTTCTTCTTTCAATACGTCTTCTTTTCTCACTGCATTTGAGATATTTGTTTTCCTATGTTCTGATTGGTTTGTTTTCATGTTTTCCACCCTCACCCCCATGCTGGTTTGTCCCCTGCTGTCCCGCCTGTAGTGGGCGGCTCTCTCTGGTCTCTGGGTTCGGGCTCCGGCCCCCCAGGCCCCCCGGCCCCCGGCAGGTTGCACAGGAGCATTTCCTGGGCAGGTACCGTCCAACACATGTGTGCCCCCCCCAACCCCCCCCCCCCCCTCCAGCAAACTCCTGGAGTAGTGTATTTCTTCTCACTTGCACAATACAGTGATCTGCCAGCTCAAACTGAAAAGGACATTTGATCGTCAGTTTTCACTAAATCCCCTTTAGTGGAAGTTAACATTTTGTCTGAACATTATCTCTTACTTGTTAAAAACCGTCAAAACAAAACAGATCAAAAGCAGCAATACTGTTTTCTTAATAATCGGTTTTAAAGCAAATGGGATATATATGCTTATCCTGATGACCATCACACGAGATACATGGATGATCTCCCTCTTCTTGAGAGTGGTCTCAGAAAGAAACTATTAAAGGTGGGGTAGGTCATTTTGGAGAAACCAGCTCGAGTGCTAGAATTTGAAAATACACAGCCGGAAAACATCTGCCACTTCCTTACAGAGCCCCTCCTCCAACACGCACGAACGCGCACATGACCAATGAGGGCACGAGATTAGTTTGTGCACAGATGGAAGGCTGACAAGCAGGTAGGCCATTTTAACCTTTGACCCCTCATGTTGTCAACAGGAAAGGCCATCGTGCTTTTTACAGTGCCACGGCTTCCACAGATGACATTTTTAAATGGATTTTTTGTCAAATCACTTAAGATATTCATTGCTATCGGGATGTTAAGAGCATTCCATGGAATATAACAAAAAGTGTATCTCGAGCCGGTTTCTCAAACTTACATACCCCACCTTTAAGTTATTTCCCAAAAATGTCAACATTTTCCCTTAATTATAACTGTAATATGTGTAGCAGTTAATTTCTCCATTTAGCAGACCCCCCATGCATACTTTTACCAGAGAACCCCACACGCCTGCTGCTTTACACTCTAAAATTGTGCAAGTGAAAGAATTCAGCATTTCTGCTTCACCCATCAAACTCCTATTAACCCGGGAGGGAGGGTCCTCAACAGAGATCTGTAAACTACCTTCATCGGATCAATCCCTCCAATGACACCTAAAGATGGATCGTGATTCATTTCACTCCTTACCTGATTTGTTTTCCCCTCCTAATCCTTTTTCTCTAACTCTCTGTCACAGAAATATACTCCCAGGTTGAGCTTTTAACCTTTGACCCCTCATGTTGTCAACAGGAAAGCCCAGACCTCATCTGACTAACACGCTCCTCCGTGCCTGACCTCTAAGAAGACACTCAAGTGTCAAAAAGCCCTAAATACGTGGTCTTCTCCTTTGAGTGTTCATTATGGGATGCAGGACTTGGTCTGGGCTGCTGTTGCAGACGCTGCAGTGTGTTTGGCTCCAGATAACCAACCAAACAGATGCATGATGGGAAAATCAAGTAGATGAGATGTGAATGAAAGCTGCCTGCTGCTCTCTGATCTCAGTGTCCGACTCATGATCGCAATGTCGATTTATGTGCACGCGTGTGTGTTTCCATGACTACCTTTTGAGTGTGTTTGATCAATCAATACAACTGATTTTCTTTCACGTTACCACGACTAGAATAGATTTGAGAGAGAATGTGTCAACAGTCTACTGACAGCTTTAATGACATTGGTGATTTTTCTATCTAACAGTTGTGTGAGAGGATTGGGTTAGGGGACAACTGTGTGTGTGTGTGTGTGTGTGTGTGTGTGTGTGTGTTTATATCCACTTATGGTTTTTGCTGTGTCCTGCTGTAGACTCTGTAGTGGTGCTCGAGGAGGGGTCAGGGGTCACCGCAGCACAAACTCCTGATTGGCTCGAGAGTGAAGAGTTTGAGCCAATGCCGTCTGATCCCATCTTCATGTCTGCAGACAAGTTCACCAAGACCCCCCCCCCCTGGAACGCTCAGCAGGGTAGGTAGTCGCTGCCATCTCTGATTACTCGCCATAGTCAATGATGCAAACATTTGTGCAGATTTCAAAGTACCATGTGTGCCAACCTAGTAAGCAATACACACTGAGCAACATTAATTCACACACAGCTTTTCTGCTCACACTAACAAGCTGCGAAAAGATGGAATTAGGGTTTTTCCACACATGATCTGCTGATAAGAGATTAAACACCAGCTCCTCTCTCTTTAAGTGGGGTTCCCCTCCCTTGCTACTGCATAACAAGTGGAATGCCTGCCAAATGGAGCACAGCCAGCATTTTCATTCAGAAGTATTTGTCCTTGAAGTTTTGCATGTCTTAGCGAAAGCTGTTTAGCTGAAACGGGATCCAGTGTTCTCTTCCCTGTTTTAAAATAGCCTCCTCTCATCTCTCTCCTTCAGTCCTCCTCAACCTCCAGTCAAGATGATGAGAAGTCCACACTGGAGGAAGTAAGTGAGGGAGCGATTCCAATCGATCAGCCCACTATGGGACCCTCCACCCCGGGCAGCCAGGGGCCTGAACTCCCCTTCCAGAGCCACTCTCCGTCCCAGGGCCACGGCCTCAACAAGTCCAGCTCCTCCCCGGAGCTCCAGACCCTACCGGAGGCCTTCTCCAAGGCAGCTCTGGAGTCTGAGGCTGCGCTAGTAGAAGCATCGGCCCCCAAAGCCCCAGCAGACAGCAAGCCCCCGCCCCAGCAGCTGCAGTCTGAGAAGGAGAAGGTGGAGGGGGGCACAGGAGGGGACACTAATGGACTGGGAAGTCAGAGTCAAGGCAGTGACAGCCCTGTAGTCTCTTCTCTAGGCGGGGGAGCGAGGATGAGGTTGGAGTTTCCGGCCCCAGCGGCACCATCCGGACCCATCTCTCCCGGCGGAGGCCACCGGCCCCGGGGCCACACCATCTCAGTGTCAGCCCCCTCCTCCAGGAGGGAGAGGAGGACGGAGAGAGACTCGTACACCAGCCGGCCCGGACCCAGCACCACAGAGAAGATCTCTGGACTCAGCCCGAGGTAACACGTCACATGACCTGCTGCAGCCTCTGACTGACGCGGTCTATAAGTCAGCAAGCTCATCTCTGCTTTGATGTTAAGACCATGAAGAAAGTCTAGTCGTGTTTTACAGCCGAGAAATAATTGAATGAGTAGTTTGAATCTTCACTCATAAAGTAATCGACATTTAAGTATGTTTTTTTGGTTTTTTTTATATGTACTTTTCCTTTTTAGGTGATATTTATAGACGGATGCAGACACATTTTGAATTTCTAATATTTTTAGAAGTATAATTAGTTTAATCTTAATATACCATAAAAAGGTCATCACAAAGTCAAACTTTAGTATGTCAGAAACATTTCAAAGTATAGTCATTATGTCTATAAAGAGGATAGAAATGTCTTAGTCCATAATAGATCAAACATAGTGGGTCATAAACAAGTTCAAGTATTATGTCATAAAACATGATTTTTATTTGTATGCCATAAAGTTATACTATAGTTATACCAAAAAAGTCAAAGTAAATGATGCCTGAAAAGTGGTCATAAAAAGTAATGGTATAGTATGTATACAAAGACCATGTATCTATTGATATTAAAGGGACTCTGTCTTCTTCTGTCTCCCACAGCTTCGTCTTCCTCCAGCTCTACCACTCTCCTTTCTTCGGGAACGAAGCCAACAAGCCTCTGCTGCTGCCCAAAACTCAGGTCAGCTGACTGCTCTGGCTGACCTGGAAAATCAAAATACACTTTTGACTCTGTGCCCTTCACAACGCTCTCTATCTCTCTCTCTCTCTCTCTCTCTCTCTCTCTCTCTCTCTGCTGTAGGTGATCGACCGCGCCGTGAAGGTCCTGGACCAGATGCCTCCGTACGACACCCACAAGATCGGGGTGGTGTTCGTCGGGGCCGGTCAGGTCAACAACGAGGTCGCCATCCTGTCCAACGAGTACGGGTCCAACCGCTACGCTGCCTTCCTCACAGGCCTGGGCAAACTGATCCACCTGAAGGACTGCGACCCCGACCAGATCTTCCTCGGAGGGCTGGACCAGTACGGAGACGACGGAGAGTTCACCTACTGTTGGCATGACGACATCATGCAGGGTGAGCACCTTCATGGTCATTTTAGCAAATATACATTTTCCCCCGCCTGCTTGTTCTTAATGAAATCTCTTCTCTGCAGCCATCTTCCACATTGCCACTCTGATGCCCAACAAGGAGAGCGACAAGGGCTGCTGCAACAAAAAGAGACACATTGGCAACGACTTTGTCATGGTGGTGTACAACGACTCTGGAGAGGAGTACAAGCTGGGCACCATTAAGGTACATGGGCAGACAGATACAGTACATGTGTGTCTCTGCAGTATATATTGTTTATTCATTCTCTCGTCTTCGGCTTCTCTTTCTATTAGGGTCAGTTTAATTTTGTAGAAGTCGTCATTAAACCGCTGGATTATGACTGTAACCTGGTGACCCTCCAGTGCCGCAAGGGTGAGTCGATCACCGTGTCCCTCCGCTCATGTTCCTGGCCGTTGTGTTTTTCTTTAACTCCTTCTGTTGCTTCTCTTTCAGACCTGGAGGGACTAGTTGACACAACGGTGGCAAAAATCGTTTCAGACCGCAACCTCCCTCTCTTAGTCCGACAGATGGCTCTGCATGCAAATGTAAGTCTTGCACCTTATCTCTCACTCTCAGCTCGAGTCACACGTACACACACATCCATATTTACTCTTCTTCTTCTTCTACAGATGGCCTCTCTGGTGCATCAGTTCAGAGCCAACCCATCTGATGCCTACGCTTCCAAGTGGCTGGCGAGGTTGCGGCACATTAAAAGGATCCGGACCAGGGTGAGAAGAGGCTCTCCTTCATCAATGGCACTGCTTTTATTCCAAAGTATTTGACACCTTTAACCATGTGTAATGTCTCTCTGCTCTGTCTTAGGCCCAGGAGGACATCCAGTCTCGTGCAACTCCCGGCATCTCACTGACCCAGGGTCACACGCAACAAAACAAGTCCTTTCAGCAGAGCAGTCAGAACACGGAAGTTTCGGGCCAGAGGAAAAGACTTGTCTCGACTGTGGACGATTTTACGGACTTTGTTTGAATGGGTTTCTTGGCCTGGTAGAAACACACACACGCCTGCCTTAGAGCTGAGGTCGGTTTACTTTCAGTTCTGAGTGGAAGAATTCAAGATGACACGCTGATTTCAACTTTCCCGGTTTGTATCGGCAAGAGCTTCACGGTACCATAAAAGCTTATTTTGTGATGAAGTATTGATATGTGAAGACATTTCTGCATATTTTTCGAAAAATGCTAACGCTTTGCACTTTTAAAGTCTAATCATAATGTTTCCGATGTGCAACATGAGATGAGTAAAAGCTGTACAGAACACTATGTTCGAGAGCAGGATGTGTTTGTGAGTAAAAATATGTGGAATAAAAAAGTGGAGATTATTTAGGTTTGGTATCCGGAATATGTGATTTGTTTTTAAGCTATGGCATCTTTAAAGTGGACCTATCATGCTATATTTGAATAATATAGTGTAGGACCATACCTATATAAGGCATATTTATACTTTTTATTTTTCAAAATACCAAACAGATCATGCATTTTAGCCATTCCTCATTTTGCTCAATTTAACACTGTCTTTTCATGGGCTGATTCTGTGAGAACAGCACCATCTACAGGCCTGGCATATGTACTACAGCGTCTCCAGCGCTTTCGAACGGCAATGTCCGTGGCTGTCTCCTCCTGATTGGTGGAGTTGGCCCAATAGCCGTAGCACCACTTCTGTGACGTCATAGAAGTGTTCAAATCTGGATCCGTCTGTATCAGATCCGTTGCAGCCCCTTTTTAAGAGATTTGGGTATGGAGGAAAATAGAGAGGGTTGTGTTTTCTGACACTTGGTGAGTTCCCTGACACACCGGGGACACATATTCATGTATAAAAGACGTACAAAAGTGCATTTTGCATGACAGGTCACCTTTAACATACTTCACTACTTATATTTTTTTGCACACGGTCATCACTGCTTGCAGCTTTAACTTCTTTAACATTCGTCACAAAAAACTGTTATATCATCAACACTTTAGCTGTCAAACTCTTTATTCGACTTTGTCAAGTGCAAAAGCAGGAGAAGTGCTACAACTGCAAAATACAGACATGAGATACAAAGAAAACAAATGTTTTCAAACAGATTTGTGATTTTGTTTTAGGACAAAAAGCATCGTACCACACAAAGACATGGAGGCGGGCTTTGGCACTAGCTTGTTACACACAGAGCAGAATAAGAGAGCCAGTGGAGGCCTGCTGCGCTTCCTGGTGTTTAGAGTTGGCTTACTGTGAACACATTCATATTACACACATTTATAGCTTTGGCTGTTTCTGTTAGATTGGAGAAATGTAAAATGTTGGGGTTTGCAACACCAGTGCTTGACCTAATGCATATGCTACTGCAGCACATAAACAATACTGATAATGAAAAGCAAAAATATATACACCACGAAGCACCAATATATACAGAAATGTACACACAGTGAGGAAGAAGAGTCTTTTTTCTTGAGTCTGAATTGTGAGACTGCTTCGGAAATGATTAAGGGATTAATACAGGCGGTGGTTTCATTGTAAGAGACACTCTTTTCTCAAATTCTTTTAAAACCCATGAAAATAAGGGCGTTCACACATAGCTACCAATTTACGTCTGGGATGAAGGAAGATAAAGTCACCGCCAAATGTTTCCTCAGATTATTAAAAGCACCTATGTTTTGGTTTCCCTGTCCAGGTTATGGGGCAAAAGGGTGGGTTCCCTGAGATCTGCCCACTGGACACAGGAAGTACGATTACATGTTAATAAAACATAACAACAACAAGCAGACAAAAGTACACACACACACACACAAAGTCTAGCTGTGGCTGTAACACCTTGATAATACTTACTAGGTTGTTATTATAATGTGTTAATGACAACATGAGAGTTAAATATGGCATATCAGCTCCATTAGGAAATAAAGTGCTAAGTACAAAACGAAAGGTTACTTGGCATGGTACAACTCGGAATGCATACATAAGCTTTGGCAACGTTTATAGTTTAGATACAGTATGAGTGAAGCTTTCTCTGTTGGTTCGGACACCAAGCTTATTATTCAGGACCACAATACAACAAATAAAACAGAAAAAAAGTGCTTATCACAACCATATCGAACACAAAAGATAATCAGTATAGCTTTATGATGGGAGAACTAAATGTTCCTTTCTGCTTTCTCAACTTTTGTCTAACGCTCTTTAGCTACTTTTCTCATCACTACTTGTGGCTTCCCTTCATCTTTTGTTTTTTTTCCATTTCTCCATACTCTGCACGGTTATACCTGCACCCGGAAGGAGAGGCTGCTGGGACCCCAACAGCCTTGTGTGCGTGTGTTTGTGTGTACATGTTTCCTCTCTTGTACCTCAGTGGAGCTGGAGTGGATGGCGCGTTACATTAGCGCGTCTGTGCCTACAGTGTTATTCCCATGCACGTGTACACCTGCATGTGCTTATATCTGTGTGCCTGCATGCAAACTAAAGGGTCCATGAAACACAGCTATTTTCAAACAGGCCACAAGTACCCATGGTGACCGAAATATACAATATAAAAAATACGAAGACGGACGACACAAAAAGTGGGATGGCGTAGTTGTAATCCTTGGGTGAGTACGTTCATGCACTCCTGTCAGTGATGACCCCACGTGACCTCCAGGGTCACATGGGGTCATTTTTAGTCCGGGGAAATGAGGAATAAAAGCACTTCTTGGTGTCAATGTTTTACTTCACTGACTGGGTACCCAGCTCAGTTAGCATCTGGTTCCCTGCACCTAGCTTCTGAGAGTGGGATTTGGACGGATTTCTGCTTATAAACCTGCAAAGTATTTGTACTTCTTTCTGTTCCTCCTTCATCGCCCCATCTGCTGTCTCTGGGATTCTTCTTCTTCTCTTTCTGCACTTTCTAATCCACTCAGTTCTCTCTTCCTGGGTCTAGAGAGGGGCCCCTCGGGGACAGAACCTGCTGCCCCCGTCCTCCTCTCGTCCTTAACCCAACATTTTTTTCTACATCTTCTTTTCACAACCATATCACTGCTCCTCAGGTTTTGGGGTGTCCGGGGCCCTGCCTGTCTAGGTTTGGGTGCACCTTGTTTTTGAGGGGTGGGGGTTTACGTTTCCGCTTGCGTGTTGGAATGGTGGTCGTGTGAGCCGGGTGGTTGAACAGGCTGGAGGAGGGGGGCTCCCAGTCCCGGCCACTGGGCGTAGGAGCAGGGGTGGGTGGTGAGGAAGGGGTAGGAGCCGGGGTACATGGGGGTGCAGAGGGGGGTTTGGGCTGCGGGACATGAGAAGGGGGAGTGATATCTGAAGGGACAGGTGGAGGGGGGGTGTCAGAGGCAGGTTTATCTGCGAGCGGTGTAGGTGGAGGAGCACTGACTGCTGGGGGAGCGGGGGGGCGTGCAGCGGCAGAGGAGGGTCTGGGCTTCAGAACGGGAACGGGTGTAGCTGCTGGAGTCTTTTTGGGGTTGACGGCGGTGTTTCCATCGTCCATCAGAAGTTCACTTTTATCCGTCTTTTTCCCCTTTTTGCTCCCTTTGTGTTTTTCCTTGCTGCTCTTCCTCCATCCAGCGGAGTCATCGTCCTTTCCTCCCTGTCCCGCCTCGCCCCTCCCTCTACGCCTTCTCTTCCTCTGGGTTTTCTCCAGTCTACACTCAATGTGGTACAGATCCTCTGTTGCCATGGTGACGCGGTCAAGCTGTTGCAGCAGGGCGTCCAGGGTGGGGTGGAGCCTCCGCAGAGACGCTTCGGTCTCGGCTCTCTCGCGCCAGCTGGTGCTCCCTGTCTCCACCCCCGGGCCGAGCCCCAGACCCAGGCCCAGCCCAAGGCCCAGGCCGATCCCCGGGGCCTCCGTCAGGCTGCAGGGGCTGGAGGAGGCTGGGCGCCATGAGGCCTCAGAGCCCGCATCGATGCTGTCGGGTGATGGAGGCGAGTCGGGACCGTCCAGCGGGGGGAGGCAGAGGGACTTACAGTCGCTGGTGGAGGACGCACGGGAGGGCGGGAGCTCCATGCCCTCGAAACGCACCTTGTGACGAAACTAAGGAACAGAGAAGATGGAGGATTAGGGGACATGTGAGGCGTAATGTATTTCTTTCTGCACTGCACTATAGAGAAGCATGTACCTCCTTGGCCCTGCTGAGTCCCATCCACATTTTGAGCCGCCTGAGGAACAGCTCGACCATCTCGTAGTCCTGGAGATCCACGGCGGGGCGGTACAGCTCCGCTCGGGCACGCCGGTAGTTCCTCAGGATCACCGAGGTGACCAACCACAGCAACACCAGCCGCAGCACGGCGAAGCTGGCGTGGAACACCAGCGCAGAGACGCTGCTGGAGGGGCCTGTAGTTGCCCAGCTGGGTCGCCATGACAGCAGACCGCGGCCGCCAGCGCCTAGCAACGACAGGCAGGCGGAGCTCACACTGCCGTAGCCGCCATACACCGAGTGGAGGAGCTGGAGGAGAGGAGAAACAGGAGGGAAGTGTTCAAGCAGCTAGTTTCTCATAGTGCTTAAAAGCCAATCACAACAGAGGCCAATACAAAATCGCTTCACTGCAATGATCAAGTACTTGTGAACCAATAATTCAATGACTGAATAAGTGAGGGGCTTCAACATGGACTTAACTGTGTGTAATAAAAACAAACTTAAATAATTACATCTTTAATGGTAGCTGCTGGAGAGCGAAAAACCCCTGAGTTGTGTGAGGCATTTTAGACCCTTTGGAGGTGAGCCATACTCAAGACAAGCAAGTAAACAAAACATTGTGGTGTTTCTGGAATGATGACACAAATACATAGATATAATAGTTTTTACGGGATACAGTGTTTTGTTGTTGGTAACATTGTGTATACAATCAACGCTTTCCCTCTGGTTTTATAAAGGTTGAATAAATGTCCTCTTTCAGTCATTTAGCAGCACAGAAACCGTGTGGCTGCCATAATAGTTGTTCTAACACAACATCACACTGTGCCGTGCTCTCTGTTCTAAGTGAAGGATTACTGGAGACACTGTTGACTGCCACTGTAAAGAAGGTGTGGGCAGTTATTATCTCAACAGAGAAAACCTTACCATAGAAGGTAAACAAACGCGTGGGCGGTTATTTTCTTGTACGTTGTGTACTATGTAAAACTGTGTAGTATGTTTTGTCTGTGTGTGGGTGCGGAGGAGCGAGAGAGAAACAGAGGGCAGGAGAAAGGTCTGACCAGGTGTCCTGTGTGAGAGTAGGCCAGCAGCAGCAGCAGTAAGGCCAGCGCCATGCCCAGCAGCTCCCAGACGGAGCGCCGCAGAGCTCTGCCAAACACCGCCCACTCCCTGAGGAACCGCAACTGGTGGGACGCCTGGGGGGTACACAGGGAGAAAAAACATTTGATACAAAAATGTAATTAAAAAGACAATAATATAGTAATAGTATGTTAAAAAATGGTCAAACATATTATAGTTAGTAATACAAAAAGTAACGTATTGTATGTTTAAAAAAAGTCACATTATAATACTCCATAAAAAAGCAGTATAGTAAGCCATCAAATATTCATAGTCATAGTTTGTAATGAAAAAGATCACGAAATGTCATTGTATAGCATGCCATACATTTCTTTAAAAACATTTATAGTATAGAATGCCCCACAAAGAAAAGGAGGCTTGTGTAGAAAAATGACAGTGTCTCATAAAAAAATCATAGTATAGTATATAATTAAAAGTCAGAGTAGTATTTTATAAAAAAAAAGTCATATTACAGTATTTCATAAAAGGTCATAGTATTTTATAAAAAAGTCATTGTAATTCATTTTATAAAAAAGTCATAGTATTTTATAAAAAGTATAGAATACCATAAAATATATGACTGTCCCCCTACTATCGAGCGCTTCCTCAGTCTACACCCATATTCAAACTCAGCCTTAATTTAGTGGGAATGCTGACACAGCATCCACTATCTGTTATGCTACGCACGAAATTCTTTATTATTCCGCCGGGTTATTTTGCGCTGCTTCACATTGAACATCGCAGAAACTCCGTTCAAACTTCAAAACGTTCAGCTCGGTCGGGAATCAATGGCTATTACTTTTATCATTCATAACTTTCATAATTCCAGAGATTCATCCCATAATTCATCACATTTTTAACATGGAAGTCAATGGAGAACTCTTCAGACTTCAACAATCTTCATGCAACTTCAACTGCTAACTGCTCCTTCATACTTTCACTCAGAAACCTCATTCTAACTTTAAAATGTTACACATCTTTCTGACATTATTCGTGTAACACAACTTTTAAATCTGATTCTTACTTTTAGAGATATTAAACATTGTTCAGACCTTGGTACAGAGGCCTTCTTCAGATTTTAGAGTGCGTGATGTCACAGCTAGAGTGGAGGACAGATTTAATTTTGCCTTCATATTTTCTTTTAAACCTGCCATAATTCCCAAACCCTACATTCCTGAGACATAATTTTTGCAAAATAATTCAACAAAATGCCTCTTGAGGGCATGAAGTGACAAAAACGTTCAACATGTCTCCATTAAACTCCATTGTAAATTCAGCCTGACCTTTCCCCACCACAACAGCCGCACACCTTTAGTTAATCTGCCAAAAAGGCCACATCATTAACCCGAAAGTACACAAAAAGGTACACTTCAGATGCTCAAGTTCCTTGACATGCTTCACGCTTTGAAATTTCACCGATATCTGTTATGGTTCTTCAACAAAACGTTCACATGTAACAGGTTTATCTCTCATTCAGAACAATGAAAATGCTTTCCTCTCACTAATCACCATGGAAACCTTTGATCTCTGGACACGTCCTTAGCTCAACACCTGTGTCATGGAACACGATGATGTCATAACTCCAATTGACATAATTAGAGCAGCAGACTAATGACGTGGTCACTGGAGTTTAACAGACTGTCTCACAGCCTATTCTTTTCCGTCTGATGGAGACTTCATACTGATTATTATTGGTGACGTATGCTTTTAGTTCTAAAGTTTTCAGTTCAAATATTCTGCTGCTTTTTCATGCATTTAAACTTTTATTTTCTTGTTCTTATTTCACATTCAAGTCCCCTCTATTCATGAACCCTTTAAAGTACTCAGCCACACCACTTATATACCACGTGCGACTGTTGCTATGTCACTTAATCTTTCAAATACAAGGTTGCTTGTTTGATTCATGCTCTTGTAGTCAATATGTCAAGGTATTTATCCCTAACATTTTATCAGCTAACTAATGACACACAATCAGAGGATCTTTATAAACGTTTTAAGTATTGCACATCTTTAAACATGACTCTTATAAATGACTTTTAAAACCAGCGATGCACTACAGTGTCAGCTTTTCTAAAATAGAAACTTCAATGTTCACATCTTTCTAAATGATTCTACTTTTCAATGACCTACAAATAATCCTAATAATAATCCCATTTTCAATCTTCCAACTGTTCATATTTTTTAGTGAATCAACAAACCTGTTACAAATGTGTTGTTCAACAAATTTGAGCCTTTGCCACATTTATTTGATCACCATGGAAACCTTTGATCGCTGGACACGTCGTTAGCTCAAATATAAACACCTGTGTCATGGAACACGATGATGTCAGAACTCCAACTGACATGCTCAGAGCAGCAGACTTCAGATAATGGTTAATGGTCCTGCCCTCAACAGCTCTACGTCAATTATGGGGTGTCATCATATGCCGTTTCCATGGAAACGCATCCCTCGCCATAAAAGACGATGTCGCTATAACTCCTGTGAAAATGTTCAAAAAGTGCTCAAACGTCACGTGTGCTAACAGTCCAGCCGTGAAGACATCTACGGGACAGCTTTGAGATTTCTTCAAATGCCGTTGCCATGGCAACACAATGCTCGCCATGAAACATGGTTTTCTCATAACTTCAGTGAAAATGCTCCTAATGGAGGTTACCAAACCTGTGAAGTTTTACTTCACAGGTTTGGTAACGATGCAGCCATCAACGCATCTAAGCGTATTATGGGATGTCATCAAATATCGTTGGCATGGCGACAGATCATTCACCATCAAGTTAGTTCAAAAGTTTGCAGTTCAAATATTCTGCTGCTTTTCTAAGCCTTTTTACTTTATTTTCTTCTCTCATCACACATTCAAGCCCCCAGTGTTCATGTATCATTTCAATCTAAATTCTTCATTTTCTTCTTACACATTACATTTCCGCATAGCAGTTTAGCGTCAGCTTTTCAGCATAAAGCATTCCCACTAGCAATTTCTTCAGGAATTGCATTCTCTAGTTTGATCTGAACTACCTACCTGTAGATTTTCTGACGCGTTATATGTTTTTATTTTATTTGTTTGCTTTCCTTGGCCCTTCTCTCTCACCTTGAGCACCAGTATGAACAGCAGCAGGGCCGACATGGCGGTGTAGGTCTGGCTCTGTCGGGCCAGAGGGAGGAAGTCAGTGAAGGCATCCCGCGGCTGCTTCAGGTACGCCGCCCACTGCTGCGTTGCCATGGTGCAGCGACTCAGGTGCAGCCCGCACACACACGCTGCCAGGGCCAGTTTGCAGAGGCCCAGCAGCCTCCAGGTGGACAGCAGGTACACATAGCCCTCTCTGAGGACCCCCAAGCCCCCCCGCACCAGGAAGTACAGCACCAGGGCGAGAAGGACAATCTGAAAAACAGGGGGGAAAAATGAAGATGATTTATACCAAACTGACAAAGCCAAGCACAGGGGGAAATAATGTACAGCAATTATACTCAATAAGTGCAATTATCACTTTTATATGAAAATAACCTTTTTTTTATAATTGTCCCAACATTTTTTATAAATGTTTCAACACCGTAATATGTTACTTATGACGCTTGTTTTCTTTTAATTGCTGCAACACATTTTTAGCCAATTTTTCTATAACTAATGTATGTTTTTCTTCCCTCCTTATATGTAATAAATTGTCCCATGACATGCCTTTCCGGTTATTGCCCTTCCCCTTGTGTGTTATGTAGCTTTTTTTTCCTTCCTGGTCACTGTGAAGTAACGACGACCCAAATGAACCCATTGGTCCAAATGGACCAATCCGCGGAGCCGTTACGTTACGTCCGCGGAGCCGTTACGAACACACACTCAACCTTTTCTCAGCTGCAGCTCCGCGGATTTCTCAGCCTGAGACGGCAGGACGCTGCGAGGCTGCGGGTGTGTGTGTTCGGGCTGGTTTCGGGCTGGGTTTAGCTGTGTCTTGCTGACTGACCCCACGCAGCAACTAGGAAACCACACCAGCAGTTCAGCTCACACTGTCCGCTCCTCGTAGCAGCGAGCCTCGCAACGTCCTGCCAACACGGCACCCAGACCCCACGCAGCATTCTCATCTGTTTGTCATTACTGGTGTCATTTTCATGTCATGTAGCTAGGTGTTTTTTGTTATCATTGACATTTTGATGGACTTTTGTTGCCAGGGGTTACCATGAGAAGGAGCTGAAGGTCCAGGCCTGTGATTGGCCACAGAGTGATGACAAGGAGGTCAAGGCTGGACTGGGCACGCTCAGAAACTGGAAACTCAAACAGGAAGGAGAAGACGGCCAGGAGGTTTGTGTTGATGTTGTAGAGCGAGAACTCCACAAACACAGCACGGGTCCTACGAACACACACACAAACACACACTTAAAGAACTAAGATAAGATCAGAGGTCAAACCTGCTGCTCCCAGGCCAGTAAGACTGTGCTGAGACCAATTGAGGTTCTCTATACAGTAAACAAACCTTAAACGTTTTTGACAAGAAGTCATTAAAAAATTGCACTCTACTGTCCAAATACAAACTCCTAAGGTTTGAGCTCCGCCGTGAGCAGAGTGGCAGAAAATCAAGAGCTGCACTTAACGCAGATATAACCGTCCCACTGAGGCGCACTGGCTTTGCACAATCTGCATTTTCATTTACGGCTATCAAACTCTGGAATATTCTTCGAGCTGAGCTTAAAACCTACAACATGAATTACACTGTAATCTGAGTTTTCTTGATTGAAATGTATTGTAAAAATATATTTTAACTGTACTACTTTATTGAACTGTAATTAAATCTGTTTTGTAATTGTTTGTGTGATACAGATTATTCAATTTTTGAGTGTTTGTTGATTGTTGTGTACCTGCCTAATACTGCAGATGGAAATGAGCTCTTAGCTTGAATCTGGCATAAATCATTTCTTCTCTTTTCTGAGATCAATGTATTTGTATGCATGGTCCTTGTTCAAATACATACATAAAAAAAAATTGTTCAGAGGCACCTCCTGTTTTGAAACAACATATTGTCTTTAAGTCAGTTGTTTTCATCACATGAAGTTTTGCTTCACATGAAAATAAAAACTGTTTTGATGACAGATCCCCACTGTGAATATTTCCAACCTCACACCAAAAGTGGTATTAACAACCAACATTCTTTTATGTTTTATTTTAATGTTTGATGTTTTCATGGGGGACTTTTTAATGACTGCAGGCTGTAAAACACATTGCACTTCAGGGACAATCAAACTTTACGGATACACATGGTTCTGATTTCTTTCAATCATTGTGAAATTGTGAGCCCGATTTCTAGTCCCTGACATCTGGCCTCTGGACTTTCTTTAACCAGTGAGATCAGCGCTCATAACTCTGTTTTTTAAAAGCATAACATTTTTAAACTAAACAAACATAAATCCTTTTTTATTGATTTTATTGCCTTGGACTATGTATTTATTATCTGGCAGTGCTCTAGGATTTTATTATTCTCAGCTCTTTGCTTTTCTTTTTTCAGTTCGTGAAACCCTGATTTAGTTCCGATGTTGATTTTCTAATCTGGTCTCTCTGCGTACCTGTAGTCGAGCCACTGGAGCTGCTGCAGCTGCTGTAAGGAGGAGGAAGCCTCCTGCAGGGTCCTGTTCAGCTGGAGGACCACGTCTCCTCCGTCATAACGCCACGCACTAGAAAGACAAGTGGAAGGAGACACAGAGGACAACAGAGAACATTTGAACCCTGTGAGGCCTCACACATCAAATTACAGCCAGAACATTCTCATTTTCTGAAAGAGATGCACCTTTGCCAAAATACAAAAATACTCAGGTATTTATGGCACTTTATTGACCAAAACAATGTTTTTTTTGGAAACAAAAATAAATATTCATCAGTACATTTGGAACATTTGGAACAATTCATCTGATTTGGTTCTTTGTTTTTTTCAAATAGGAACGTTTCACAAGCTCTTTATATCGCAAAGAAAAGGAAAAATTACATTTTAGGGGTTGATCAATAGTTATTTGATATTTTAAATAATACTAGGAAACTACTTTTCTACAACCATATTTACATTTCATTTAAGGATAAGTACATTTAACAGCACAGGTGCACGTCTTAGCATTTTGGGCATCGGTTATTTGAAAGTTCATAGGGGACAGAATATGTCCTCCAATTCAGGACTGTCCGTTATAAGCGTTATAGGGTTCAATCGCTGGAGGGATCTTAATTAAAAGGCTGCCATAAGAAAAGTTATAGATAAGAAATTCTTCATGTAATCTTTTAACAACTTCAGTCACGATCATTACTACCAATTATATATTGTATATTATTTGTAGGAAATATATAATTATATATGTAATAATAAATTCCTTCCTTCCTTCAAGTACTTTAAAAATACTAGATATTAACATTATTTTCCACGTTTACAGAGTTGATTTTTATTTACATCAGTCCTAATATTAAGTACCATGTATAGAAACTGAACCGACCTACAAGTTAACCTGAAGCACGCCTTTTTAAAGTCAGGCTTTCAAACATTTCCGTACCCGTTTGCAGTGGGATTCTCAGCGTCTTTCCCCTTTCCCCAAATACTGCTTCCTGGCCCGAAACCCCCTGCAACTGGAAGGAAAAGTAAAGGTTAAAAATGTAATTGCAAATATTAAGAAGAACACATTCAAACAAGAAAGAAAATTTGTTTGACAATAGATGTCAGGGAAGGAAATAATGATTCTGCTGGAGTCCCTGCGATGCTAAACATGACGTTTTATGCAGTCAACTGAAAATGATTGAAACAGACATGTGTCTCTAAAAACATATAATACATATCTTCAGTGATGATTTCTTACTGTATCTTCAAACCTAAGTTTTTTATTTATTTTTCAGCTCTAATTACACAACTAACACAAAGACAGTAAACCAGTTTAAATCTTACCCAGCGCGTCACGAGTTTGGCGGAGCCTCAGCGTGCCGAGCAACACACTTCCTGTGTCCCTCAAGAGGGCAGATTCATCCAGTAGCCGTGGCAACAGTGACTCATTCAGCCAAACCAGAACATCAGCTCGACTAAAAGTAAGAAAACTGTTTTAGATATATTGTGTCAGCTATTGGGTTATGTGTTTGTGTGTGCACACTGTAAAGGGACACTGGATCTGCTTTATGTTGAGCAAACAACAGTTATGGACACAGTTTCCTTCAGCGGACAGAAATGCAAGGGAAGAAAAACCGATGGCCAGTCATGGGAGCGGCACAGAAATCGTTACTTTATTCACACTAGGCAGAAGGTTGCCTTTTAGAAATGAGACATCTTTCGCACCAGAATGAAGGTTAACATTAGTAAAAAAAAAGTTCAGGTCAGGGGCCTGTACTACGAAGCTGGTTCAACCTAACCTGGATATGTTTGAGTTAGCTGGTTGGCCTAATCCAAAACATACGCGCTCTCGCTAAACGGTACTACGACACGGGTTATCAAGTGGATCGCTCAAGCCAGCCGTGCCCTATCTAGTTAGGTGCGCGTTTACATGACAGGGGTGGTATTTGGAGCATTCGACCAATCACAAACATGGAGAAGCGTACTGACAGCGCACCGAGTCATACTTCCTGAATGAAAAGTCAACTATATAATTAGACAAATATTAAGACGTTAAACTTTAAACATCCATGACTTAAACACTTTATCCAGGATAAAAGCCACATAGTTGCACCTGCAAGGTGAATACAGCTGGTAAAAGAAAAAGTGTTTGAATGCGTACATTAACAGGTTTATGATATCACTGCCCCGTCTAAAACACGATCTGAGTTTAATTACATTTGACTCGAGTGTTTCGTCAACTTAATGTGTTGCTTAAAATAATACTTCTGCATACAGTATGTGACACTGTGAGTGTTGCACGGCCAGATACGGCTCAGCTGACTCAGATAAGGAGATATACATTATGATGTGATATGCCGCGGACTGTACTGTTACTTTGATCGGTTACTTATGTTGTGGCAGATATTTAATTAAGCTTTCTTAACGCTAATGTTATAATAGTCAGATTGCTGTGAAGATGGGAGGTGATATTCTATTAATGTTCACGTTCACACAGTCGGTGATTTTTGCCGGCCGGCTTTCCTGCAACGGCAGTTTAAACTGTATTTCCTTTCTCCTGTAATGTGACTTGATCGCTTTAAACTCCGCACCCCGCTCCGCACACGGAGCTCTGATTGGTCAGCAGGCAGTGCTTTCACTGAGTTGAGCTCTTAGCCTGCAACCTAACCTGCTCCGGGGCAGGTTAGCCGCTAAGCATAAGTTACCATGGAGATCTAGCCTGCTAAAAAGAGAACCAGCTTCGTAGGACCGGAAAGCCGGAGTTTTCCCTGAATTTAGCCGGCTAAGCGAAAATCCTGCTTCGTAGTACAGGCCCCAGGTCTTTAAGTGTGTGTACCTGCTGATGTTGTGGTACTCAGGTGTGTGTGTATGTGTGTGTGTACCTGCTGATGTTGTGGTACCCAGGTGTGTGTGTATGTGTGTGTGTACCTGCTGATGTTGTGTTACTCAGGTGTGTGTGTATGTGTGTGTATACCTGCTGATGTTGTGGTACTCAGGTGTGTGTGTATGTGTGTGTGTATGTACCTGCTGATGTTGTGGTACTCAGGTGTGTGTAGTGCTCGCTGCAGCTGGGTGCGCAGTCTCAGGCTGTGTGTGTCTTTGGCCGAGTCAGAGTAGTTGAGGAGCAAAACCACCAACAGGAAGAACATGTAGACCAGGAAATTCTGAAAAAGGCAAGAAACAATTCTGTTAACAAACAAGAAACAGAGCTCTCAATGTCGAAACACAGACAATCCCCCCCCCCCCCCCCCCCCATCCTCCCTCTGACTCACCTTCAGCATGGTGTGCAGCATGTGGACCTTGCGGGCCTGGTGTCGAGCCTGAGACAGAGCAAAGCCCTGAGGGGGTCTCACCCTGGGGACCCGCTGCACCACTCTTTCCACCCGGGGGAACTCCACCAGCACATCCTGGTCCTCTGGACGCAGGCGGTGCACACACACTGCGTAGTAAACCGCCTCACACAGCACCTGAGGGACAGAGGAGCCGTTATGTTAGGCTGGGAATGTCTTTAAAAAGTCAATATACTAAGAAGACCGTGGCTAAAATAATTGTTCACAGGGCCAGGGCAAATGGGAATTAAGTCAAAAAGCTTTTGGGTGTGTGCAGTAAAAAATAAATAGCTTTTCAGTAATAAAATAACTGCTTTTTTTCAGCTCAATAGAGTGGCGAAGTCCCTCCCTTTCCGGGGGAGCTCCATGGGACCTTATTTCAGAAAAAATATGTATTGAAGTCAATGGGGAGAGAAAGATTATCTTTCGATCCCGTTTGAATTGTGCCACAAATTACACATATGATGTTTGTCAATTTAAAAGTAAAAAAAAAAAAAATGTGTCGTAAAACTGCGAAGTAACACATTTTTTTGTGTGAAACCGCTCAATGAACTACATCTCGTCTACTACTACGTCTCGCACCACACACCAAGACGGCCGTCACGTTGGCACATTTCACTTCTTTCTTTCAGAATGAGGTGAAAAGTATTAAAAGAGGTGAAAATCACTACAAGTCTGGGCATGTTGAGAGCTGTACATACACACAAGGGGAGTTAGTCGGTTCCGTAAGAGCCAGCATGCGGGACCGGGATTCTGGGATTTGTAGTCTTTCTAGTTGTGTATTTTTCATAGTCTTATATTTCAACAGTTTTACGACAAACTGTGACTTTTTTGACATGGAAATTATTATTTAAGATTGACAAACATCATATGTGTAATTCGTGGCACAATTCAAACGGGATTGAAAGATACGTTTTCTCTCTCCTTTGACTTCAATGCATAATTTTTCAGAAATAAGGTCCCATGGGGCGGAAGTAGATGGGCGTGACTTCGTCACTCTATGGCAGTGGAGTTCATTGATGAGTGTTGAGGATTATGTCTTGTTTACATCTGAGAATAAATGTGTGTACCTTGATTGGCTCCAACAGCAGGCAGGAACACAGGAAACTGGCGAAGCAGGAGATGAGCCACATCATGGACACGTTTTGACTGAACCCGTGACCCGCCCAAATTGAAACGATGCTGGCCAGAACGAGCCCCCCCCAGCTGCCCCACAGAGCGGCCTGTCCACACCAGGGAGGAAACCGTCTGGGTCGACACACGTCCGTCACAACTGGAGAGGAGAAAAACACTTGGTAAAAGGAAGCAGGTCCCAGAGATAACACCAAGCAGATAGAGGATTTAAAGATAGAGATTTCTGAGAGTATTCATATGTTTAATTCACAGAATTTCAATGTTAGGAATTCGGTTAATATGTATGTATTTCACACTTTCACAGTTCCACAAAAGAAACTGAGGACTTGTATTGCTTATTCAACATTCAAGCAGCATTCATTTGAAAAACGAAAGCACTTTGTGAATGCTCTGCTTTCACGTTGAATCATTACTATAATTGCCTAGACACTCAGCCGCCAGCACCGAGCTCATTACTGAATAAAAGTAAAAAAGAAAAGTAAGTTTCCATTAAACTTGGCTCTTGACCTAATGAGAGAAAGTCGTTTTATTCAAAAACACGGGGCGACTTGTGTCCCTTGTCAAGAGAAAAGCACACAGACAGCAGAACAGTTTGCAGAGAATTGTTCCATGAAGAAAGTAGCTGTCGGATGCCATATCAAATTGAACATCTTTTACAATGACTTTGTTCTGATGGTATTTACGATTTCATGTATTTGATTGGAGGAAACAATTGAGGAGTTCTTTTCCAAAACGCTATAAAAGCCAAATTGAAAA
>CALSBZ010004422.1:630620-641912 GCA_943591055.1 Gobionotothen gibberifrons
CACACACACACACACACACACACACACACACACACACACACACACACACACACACACACACACACACACACACACACACACACACACACACACACACACACACACACACACACACACACACACCTGTATTTGAGGTGAAAGCAGTCTTCGGTGGGTCTCTTCTCACAGATTCTAGAGGGAGAGGCTCGTTCAGCTTCTGGAGGAGAATCACTTCTGTCTTATCTCCGAAAATGCTCGACCTGGCACAAACACAGTGATGGAAATCAACAATATAATTATGATTGAAGCTTTTGAATCCATTGTCTTTGATAAACAAAACATATTTAGAGATCAAACGTACAGGTCAGCCATCTCACTCTCATCTGCCTGAGGAAAGAAGTTCTGTCCATCAGCCAGGATGTGTTTGATCAGATCCTCGTCTGTGAGCGGAGAGAAACAGCATCAGCACTCTCATATGACACAGACAGTGTAGTAATACAACCAAATGCTTCATGTAGTTATTAGACGGAGTCACTGATTGGTCCATGTGGTTGAAAAGTCTTCCTGTTTGGGTTACCTGAGGAGGTGAAGTGCTTGTTGCGCTGGTTGGTTCCCTTGTGGTCGTCAGGGTTAAAGGTCATGTCGACACCCAGGTGCCTGCTGCCCTGACCCCTCTTCAGCCTGGGCAGCCCCGCCCCATGCCCCGCCCCTCCCACCACAGACACATCACTCAACAGCTCTGGCCAATCCCGGTCCTCCATCTCCTCCTCAGTCATGCCCCAACTCTCCCCGCTGAAACACACAGCGACATGTTTGTTAAGAAGTGAGACTTACCTATCCCCGTCTTTTGATCCAATATGCTTTTTATTCATATCTTCTCTTTTATCCTCACGTACATTCTTGGCATTTCTCTTCCAATAAGTTACATTCTCTAAATGGACTGTCATGGCAACAGAGTATCTCACCTTTTGGTTGATGGAGTGGGCAAATCCAGATTGGTCTCTTCTGAGTTTGTCTGCAGACAGAGAAGAATAATTGATGAATAGATAGATGTGGAAAAAGACAGAGAAAGAGTCTGACGCACACTAATGATCTCACTAATGGAAAGCATAAAAGATCTCTTATTTTTCCTTGATTGACAGCACTCTCTTGGGCTAAACAAATCCTCATGTTAAGGTCCATATATACTGTATATGTTGTGCCTCTACCGTGACATGTCTCCATGCTTGAATGTTCAAAAACGTCTTTATTTTTTACTGTGCTCCAGTGTTTACTTTTTCTCTCCCTCTCCCTGCCCCTATCCCACAAATGTGTTAAATAGTAATTGGTTGAGACATCTGAGCTATAACTGTACGAGGCATGCTTTAGTTTTACTTCACAGTCTTTCCCTAGGAGACTTTACCTCGTCATTATAAAACAGGAAAGAGCTTCCAGCAATGGAGTCATCCAGGAAGTCATCAATCTCCACCGACTCCTGATCCATTTGTGGTGGCACCTGCTCCACAGATACGCACTAATGTTCACACACACACAGAGGAAAGTTTAAACATCCTGTTTGGCCCGAGGGAGATACTAAAAACAATGATTGCTTCACAGGCCCGGTCAGGTTTGTGTTACCTTGCTGCGGCTCATTCGGAAGAGCGTGAAGACGAACAGGTAGAGAGGGTAGACGATCAGGCAGGTCACCACGCCTGCTGCCACCGTCTCTCCATCCAACGAGGAAGACATGGACACGGGTCGACGAGGGCTGCAACACAGGGGGGGGGGGCGTTAAATGTTGGAAGAAAAGCACACGAAGGACACAAAGCAAGTAGACGATCACATACCTGTATCTCCTGTCCACCACGATGCTGTACCACAGTGTGTTGGCCAGGATAAAGAGCTGAAGCAACACGGCGCAGCATGTGGCTCTCTGCAGGCGGGTGAAGGGGCTGCGGGGGGGTCTCTCCCAGAGTGACAGCCACAGGTGACTCTCACACAGCGCCCTCTGCAGCTCACAGCGCAGGCGGCGGGGCAGCTGACGGAGCACCGCCTCCTCTGAAGGAAACAGGAAGACAAACGTGAGCGAAGTGACACCATCAGTGGATGCTTATAGAGAGGTGGTGGGACTCATGGGACCTTATTTCTGAAAAATGATGCATTGAAGTCAATGGAGAGAGAAAGATTATCTTTCGATCCCGTTTGAAAAGTGCCACGAATTACACATATGATGTTTGTCAATCTTAAATAATAAGATGTAAAAAAAGTCACAGTTTGTCGTAAAACTGTTGAAATATAAGACTATGAAAAATACGCAACTAGAAAGACTACAAATCCCAGAATCCCGGTCCCGCATGCTGGCTCTTACGGAACCGACTAACTCCCCTTGTGTGTATGCACAGCTCTCAACATGCCCAGACTTGGAGTGATTTTCACCTCTTTTAATACTTTTCACCTCATTCTGAAAGAAAGAAGTGAAATGTGCCAACGTGACGGCCGTCTTGGTGTGTGGTGCGAGACGGGAGATGTAGTTCATTGAGCGGTTTCACACAAAAAATATGTTATTTCACAGTTTTACGGCAGTTTAATTTTTTTGACTTGTAAAATTATCTTTTAAATTGACAAACATCATATGTGTAATTCGTGGCACAATTCAAACGGGATCGAAAGATAATCTTTCTCTCTCCATTGACTTCAATACATATTTTTTCAGAAATAAGGTCCCATGGAGGTCCCCCGGAAAGGGAGGGACTTCGCCACTCTATTTCTGACAGTTGGGTTGTATTTTCTCACCTGATGCCTCTACTTCAATCTCGACCCGTCCGTCAGTCTTTTCATTGTCGACGGACAGCCACTCATCAACCAGGAAGTAGTAGCTGCTTCCTGTCTGCAAGTCTTTGACCAAGACGTACTGTAGCAGCCACGCTGGGGACAGACCTGAGGAAGGGTCGAGAGCAGAGAACGTCATTCAAATATCAGCTCTGTTAAGTCTGTGAGAACAGGTCTGTGTTGGATTGCATGGTTCTGTACCCTTGTTGTCATGCCAAAGTCGTATTTTCCAAACGCTGCCTAGGTTGGTATCCATGGCGATGTGAAAGATGTCGAGGGCGTTGCGCGTGAACGCTCCTCTGCTGTCTAAATGGCGGTGCCCGCTGTGACTCTCACGGCCAAACAAACTGGCTCCAACATGAGCCGTGGTGCCTGGAGGGACGGGAAGAAGCTTATATTATATCAAATATCCCCAAAACATGTTTAACGTGCAGTCATTTTTATTTTCTTCTATCCTAATAATACAGTCACTGAACCGGGTAAAGTACATTTTTGTTTCATTCACACAACATACAGACATTTGTCTTAAAACTTAATTTCTCCCTAATTCTCTATCTATGCCTCCCTTGACCTCTCTTTCATTTGAACTACATTTGATTTCAAAAACTTGATTTCAAAATCTATTTCAAAAAATGATAGTTCACTCTTTAGATTTAGTATGAATTAAAGGTGCACATATATGCTATATTAGCGGTGTACATGGTTATTAACTCATTACAGCTTTTAACCCTCTGAATCCCACAATGTGCAAAAGTTATTTTTGAGTTCTTCGCTTTTGTAGCCATGATTCTGCCGTTTCCATGGAGGTGTACGACTTTATATTGCAGTAAAGACCCCACAAAGGAAAAGGGAGGGGGAAATGCCCTGAAACTGCTTGGGATTTATATGATTATTTATAATTATTATTAGTTATATGAATTTTCAGGCCAATAAAGTAAGTAACTTTAGTATTTATGTTGCACTGTAAAGACAAATTGTTCTATTAAATACCGTATGTCCACTTTATACCATTTCATAAGTGTCCCCCTCCTGAGCTCACCTGCCCCTCGGCTCCAGCCGGTCTTGACCTGGATCTCGTACTTGAAGAGTCCGTCTTGGCCGCAGAGAGGAACCACTGCAGCCCGCCGTAGATCCAGCTGGTCCAACTTGTGCAAGATGGCTGCTGCCACAGCATAGCTCAGTAGGCCCAACACACACACCATCAGCACCATCAGGCTTGCTGCACCAGAACGCTCCTGAGGGACAACAACATGATTACAAATCTGTGTTTGTCTGGGTGCATGTGCGCAGAAAAAGGGTTTTGTTTCCCTGATACTGACCGGCATTTGAAAGCTGATGGCGTTGGCCGGAACAAACAGGCCTGCGGCGAAGGCTGTGAGGTGCCTGGTGCGACACACTGCTCTGCTGGCGTTGGTCTCTGCCAGAGGAACCATGCCGTCGGTCCGCCACTGCTTCTCCTTCTCACTGAAGTACTGACACAGGGAGGCAAACACCCCGACCTCCAGGCAAACACCCTCAGGCTGCAGGCCGGGGCTGCAGGCCGTGCTCACGTTGATGAAGTAATCCAGAGTGGTGTCGTACGACCTGAGATACAAGACAGAGGGATTTGGTTTTAATCAAATTGTCCAAAGTCAAAATCCCAAATGAATTGCTTGGTAACCTGTGAGCTGGACCATAAAAGCCCTTCTTTCCTGCCCTAGTTGCCACACACATAATCAATTAGTATGAAGTCATATAACACTGCAGGGCATGAACTCTTACTCTGGCGACAGGAAGAAGGTGTACTTCCTGTGGTCGAGGTCGTGCCCCCTGGTCATGCTGAGTGCGATGCGTTTGCTGTCCGTGCAGTTCAAGTCGTTGGGTTTCCCGTGTGAATGAAGGTAGGCTGTGATGAACGGCTCCTCCACCTTCTCTTCTCTTCTATACCTCCCTCTGTTATCTAGAGATGAAAAAGAAAACGTGGATTTGCGTTCATAAAGAAATCCTGTTGACAAACAAAGAAATAGACTTTCCCCTAAACAATATCAATAGATACATAAAGACCATTAGGAGCACAGTGCATTCACAATAACACAGCACTAAAGCACTTTTAGGAACCATGTTGTGTCACAAACCAGGCAGTTATATGTACTTCGCAAAGTGAGTTCAATGATTTTTTGTTCTAGTATGTAATTTCCTTATTTGGTGAATGCAAAGGCTTTATATTGCTCTTGCCAAACGACACTCAGTCATTGATCCCTGAGAGAAAATTGCAGCAGCACAGCTTCGTAAATACGATACGACGAAAAGCAACAACAAGAAGTCCATCTCTTTTAAGGCCAGTCCAAAAAACAACAGTGCCATTAAAGCTTTTAAATATCAAATGTATTTTGTTGTTGCTACTTATATTTTTTATTGAACGTTTTATTCAAAATCTTTTTATATATTTAAACAATATGATTGTGTACACATTTATGTATTTTTGTAAATATACAACCACACATTTTTTGAAAAAGTACTCAAAATGAACAAGCATCCCTACAAAAGAGAAAAAAGGGATACTTTATTATTTACAACTTTTAAGAGAACATGATTGGTTCAAGGGCACTAACGTGTTGTATTCAATGAGCCCAATATGGCTCAAATCTGCTTACCTGCTGCTTCAAAGCAGCCAATATTGTTCAAAAGTGTTTTAATGTCCAACTAAGGTCTGCGGGTTGTATACCTAGGAGTAGTACATTACAACTGAAAGGGACCTTTACACATACCGGTGGGTGTGTTTTCTGTGTTGAATACATTATATTAAGCATGTGTGTGGTGAACGGGAGGACCCACCCTCCTGAGAGGTGAAGTTGAGCTGAACAAACAGCCCCGCCTGTCGGTTGGTGTTTCCTGTGCTGACCCTGACGATGACGGAGTCGCAGTGGCTGATGTTAACAGCCATGGGGAGGACCCCTCCTCCAGCAGAGCCCTCGGGACCCGATTCTGCCCCGCTGCTCCCGTTGTTAACAGCGACGGTGATGGCCAGGCTGTCGTCCAGTCCGGAGATGGGAATCTGGGTTCCATTTTCAGTGCGGAACTCCATGGATGCCACCTCAGTGGAGACGGTGTAGTTCGCCACGTAGTTGAAGGGGAAGGGGTTGGAATCCACCTTGTGAGGAAGAAAAGGAAGAGAAAATAGAAGGTTAGATCTGATGAAGTGAGGCTGAACACACAAAACAAAACCACTTCAGACAACTTATTTACACCATTTGAGTGTGTTCGGCACCTGCAGCTATCATGCTGCCAAGTTTTACAGCAGCAATCCAGAGAAACAAAGAATGTTGTACTGAAGTAAGTAGTTTCTCCTGTTACCTGAAACAGAAGCTGCATGATGCCGTTTCCTGCAGCCGCTTGGCGCAGACTGGAGTTAAAAGCTCGAGGGATGGAGAAACGCTGGCACTCTGGAAACATAAAGAGAGGGTTTAAGCACTGATATATACTACTGTTAGTTACCACTTACAGAAACACTACAAGCATAACTAATGATATACTAGATACACAAACCCACCTGGAAAGATGTTGCCTTGGTAGCATAGCAGACTCTGGGGGTCCGCCAGTTTTCCCGTGGCAATGATCTCGGCTCCCCTCAGCACGAGCGGCTCCTCATTGAGCACGCGGGCGTGCATGAGGATCCGCATGAGGACCGAGGACAGGCTGTAAGCTTTGGCCGCCACTCGCAGAGGGTGCTGCTCCAAAGAGGAGTTGGAGGGGGGTGAGGGGGAATCCAGGTAGGCAGGCTGGAGGTAGGACTGTGATGTTGACTGGCCAACCTGATGGATCAGATCACCTGGAGGGACGGGAGGAGATCAGGTTAAAAGGACCTATCGTGCTTTTGGGGATGTTTCCTTTCCATGTGTGTTATGTTGTTGTGCATGTACATGTTCTGCAGAGGCTACAATCCCAAAGATCCCTCCAGAGGGAGCTTCTCTCCCACACACACCTCTCTGCCGTAAACACCTCCGTTGTACTCTTTGTATACTTCCATAACACAGTGACATCACTATGTAACACTCGTGGTTCTACTGTATTGGCTAGTGCACCAATTCACATTGTATGTGATGGGCTAAGGGGTTGTACATATCTAAGCGGTTGACCAATCACAACAGAGCCGGTCAGCTAACCAATCAGAGCAGAGTGGGCTCTGGTTTCAGACAGAGGGTGAAAAGAGGAGCTGCAGCACGGGCAGTATGAGTACAATGAAGACCTTTTTGAACATTAAAGCATGTGAACATGTCACAGTAGAGACACTACATACATACATGAACCTGAAAAGGAGCACAATAGGGCCCCTTTAACAGCTCAGGAATATATGGTAAAGAATCAAAGGAAGTTAGAGACACAGTAACAGCACAGTGTCACTGTAGTTTGTTTTTCTCAGAGGATAGTATACATCTTAAATATATATCTTATCGTAAATTAGGGGACACAAAGTATATTGGTGCTGTTTATATGGCAGAGGAGGAACGAAGTCATTGTATTGCAAGTCACAGATAAGTATTTGTACTCAAATCCTAAACTTTGAGTGTCACAACTTTCCACCAGTACTCTTTGCGTACTGCAACTGGTTACACGCAACAGCACTGAGAAGGCTTTACCCTCCACTTAGCAAGACACATGCACGAATGAAGACTTATTGCTAGATCCTAATTAATGTTACAGTTGACTTTTATCCAAACGTTCACTCTTACCCATGATGTTCAGGATGTTGTCGGCTATCTCAGTGGGAGTGACGGTGCCCTGCTTGGTGTCAGTTTGCAGGATCTCCAGCATGGACTCCAGCTTGTTCAGAGTGCTGTTCTGACACTCCTCGCATATGAACTCCCGACTGACCGCCTGGAAAACAAATACACATTATTTATTACCTTTAGTCTTAGCCTTTTCAAATTGCCCTTCTTTCTTAATTTCCTTGTTTCCCCTGCCCTCTTTCCTTTCCTTTCCCCTCTAGCCTCCCTCTCATCCTGCTCACCGTGCACTGAGCCAACGCAGCGGAGGTCTGCTGGATGTCGTTGACGGTGGTCAGGTCGAGAGCCGTCAGCGCTCTGGTGATGTTGCTGCGGACTCTGACTCGGTAACCGCGCTCTGCTGGGGAAACCCGGACCCCCTCCCTGGACTGCTCATACTGTAACAAGACACATATAGGGATGCTTCAACTGATGAACAATTGGATGATGATTCCATTCCTCATTGCTGTGTGTCGGGGACTCTCCTACCTCATTCAGGACTGTTATAAGAGCCAACGATAACTCTCGGACCCTCTGGGAGTCTCCCTGCTCCAACAGCTTTTTAAGTTTGATGTCGGACAGCTCATACAGCCAATGGGGAAGGCTTTTGTACTCAGGGGGCGGGTCTGGCAACAGAACCTTGATGGACCTGGAACCAAACACAAAAAGTTATTAGTGTTTCTAACGGGGTTATATTTGTATTTCTGCAGACTTGATGCTTTCATAAATTGCGCTAGGGTGAATACATTAAAGTTGGGGTAGGTACGTTTGAGAAACCGGCTCGAGATACATTTTTTGTTATATTCCATGGAATGCTCTTCACATCCCGATAGCAATGAATATCTTAAGTGCTTTGACAAAAAATCCATACAATGTTTTCATCTGTGGAAGCCGTAGTACTGTAAAAAGCACAACCAATCATCTGAGCCGGCCCGGCTAAAATAACTGGATGGCCTACCTGCCTGTCATCCTTCCATCTGTACACAAACTTATCTCGTGCCCTCATTGGTCATGTGCGCATTCATGTGTGTTGGAGGAGGGGCTCTGTATTTTCAAATTCTAGCGCACTCGAGCTGGTTTCTCCAAAATTACCTACCCCACCTTTAACCTACAATTACAGTGTAGATTTAAGATACTTTTTTTGTTTACATACATGCAAGAATAACTGTATATGGCTGTGTCCACATGTAAAACTGTGGGTTTTCTCCGGAAGTTTTTCCTTGTACGATGTGAGGGTCTAAGGACAGAGGGTGTCGTTTTTCTCATACTGATACTCTGAACAATCTGTGCTGTTGTATTTGCTGTAAAGTGTCCCTACTGTAGGCTATAATTGTATTATATGTACAGCACTTTGGCTCGACCAAAAATCGTTTATAAATGTGCTATATAAATAAAACTTGATTTGATTTGATTTGATTTGATAAAACATTTCCATAAGCCAGTTATATAAAGAAAGCCTGGGGAAGAGATAAATAGATCGTGATCAAGTTTATCTGTAGATATGTTATAGTTTTTATTATGTATCAGCTCATTTGTCCTATTTTAGTTTACTTTTGTGTTTTTCTTAGTCTTTAGGCGCTTCTTTCCTTTTTTTCGTTTTCCACATGCCTCTTGAAGTATATGTAGGATGTCTTGTAATCCCACTGCATACAAGTAATATGTAAAAAAAATTCTAGGGCTGCGAGCAAACAATCTTTTGCAAGAGCGTATGCCCATAATAACTAAGCAAGTCTAAGAGGGGGTTAATTTATTGTTCAACATACTTTAACAGAAAGCCCCTAACTGCAAGACAGCACAGATCTAAACTTTAATAAGCTTTGTGGTGAAAAAGAAAAAGGAAAGTCAGAAGTCAACAAGATAACAGAAGTCCTTACAGATAGAAGGGGTTATTCTACCTCTAAGAAACCCTTCTGTCATACACGGGCTAAGCGAGCTATGGAATTGAAGCTGAAGGACTGGGTCTTGTTTAATTGGTGTTACTGCCGCTCAGAAATATGTAGTTACTTGTTGAGTGCAGTGATGTAAGCTCCCTGGTGGTCCTCTACTGTGATGGACACATTCACATAGTGGTGGGCTGAGCCGAAGCCCGGGGGCAGGAAGGCCGAGTGCTCGGGGCTGCTGCCTTTGTACACGCAGAACTCCTCGCAGTAACCTTCTCTGCAGCGCGTCACAAGCAAACTGTAGAGCAAAGGAGTCTCCGAGACCCCGAGGTCACTGTAACCTGGAGGCAAGAAAAGACATTCACTTTTAAATACTTGTTCTTTATCTATTCATCTGTATTTGTTAATTGTTGTAGTGTATTTATCCCATCTAAAGTAGTAAAGGGTTCATGTGTTTTAGAAAGAACAGATATGTCGTGGTCAATTTGGACGAGGTCAAAAGGGAGAAATCTGATGATCAGACAAGACAGGTTTAACTAAATCAATTAGTGATGACAAAGGGAACAGGTTTGGGATTCAGGTGTGTGAGGCCACGTCCTCCTACCTGAGCAGCTGAAGTGAACTCGGTCCAACAGCGTGTATATCGTCCAGTCTGCGCTGTCTCTGTCCACGTACGCCACTCCATCCTCCCCTACCCTGCTCAGGCGACACTTCCCGCCATCTGGGGGCGTGTTGTGGTGCAGAGTGATGGACGCGGCGCCCTCTCCATCCAAACTGTCGTCGGTCACATGCAGGGTGAAGTTGTAGGAGCTAGGTCGCAGGACGCCCTTCCGCAGCACCAGATTCATGCCGTCACCTCCTGTGGTGGTGGAGGAGGAGTCCAGGACAAAAGTCTCGTTCTGCAGCGTCATGGCACTCCAGCGCTGAAAGGCAGAGAGAGAGAAATATAGGCATTCATACAATAATTGAGCAAGGATAATCCATCCTGAAAGCTTTCAAATAAAGGAAGGGACAGAGGATTTTTCTTTTTGTTCATTTGTTTTGAGGTTTGCCTTGATGCGTTCATCACAAGGCTGAGCCAATAATTAGATTAAGGCTTTTAGTATGTTTTTTCCTTTTGGCAGGTTATGAAAAAGGAGTAATTTGGTTGAGGCTCTGAGAGGCACATTATGCTTATTAACATCACTTAATTACTTTGATGTACAAGAGAAATCCTTTCTGATCATCCACTTTCTATAATCAGTTCTAAACTGTTATGTGTTCTGTGTTCATGGCTCAGGTGAGAACATTGTGTTACCTGGGAATCTTTATAAGTTACTTAAAAACTCAAATTTGACAGGTGAAAAATGTATATTCATGTTTACTTCAAGGAGAAATATGTATATGTGAGAACTACATGAAGATAGATACATGATAAATACAGAGTACAAAACTTAAAAATGACCCATGCGCAGTGTGAAAACAGGAGTAAAGTACAATTCTAGGAATGAGTCATCTGCTATGTGCAGGCTGAGGCTCAGGGACTCAAGTATTTTGTCTTTCAAAATGTTTCCCTGTGTTAGCAAGGACCAAACATATTGGCCCTGGCTCAAGTTGTAGATAGGTAATATACAATTACTTGATTCTCACATCCACTTCAGCTAAAGTCTGAATAAAGGAAAGAGGTGGAGACCAAGGACGAGAAATGATCATGGATGAGGATTTTGCGGTCGTTTCTGCAGTGTGACAATATTTAGATATGGAGTGTGTATGTGCCCATGGGTGAGAGTGTGAGCGTGAGCGTGAGTGTCTGTCTGTCTGTCTGTCTGTCTGTCTGTCTGTCTGTCTGTCTGTGTATGTGTGTGTGTGTGTGTGTGTGTGTGTGTGTGTGTGTGTGTGTGTGT
>CALSBZ010004422.1:641922-667389 GCA_943591055.1 Gobionotothen gibberifrons
TGTGTGTGTGTGTGTGTGTGTGTGTGTGTGTGTGTGTGTGTGTGTGTTTACCCCACGGTAAACGCCCTGGCAGTTGGTGCAGGTTCCTCTGAGGTAGACGTACGAGTTCTGGCTGACCTCGTAGATGGACTGGACCTTACAGGACACACACTCCAGGGACACCATGGGGATATGGCCACTCTGGACAAGCACCTGTCATAAACACACACAAACATACATGCTGTCAAAATACAGGCAGTAAATAGCATGCAACCGATCAGAAAGCCAACCCAGAACATCCAACAAAATACAAACACATGTAGTTTATTATATATATATTTCTTTGTATTTCTATATTTTGAGGGATACATCCAAGTACAATGCATTATGTGACATGCCATATTTATATCCAAACAGAAGACATTCTATTCTTTTCTACTTTTTCTTTATCGGTATTTGTTAATTATTGTATTTTATCCCATCAAAAATATTAAAGGGTTCATGTGTTTTAATAGCAGCAGCTGATCCTGGTTGTTCAACTGCTGATCATAAAACTAGTTATGTCAACATTCAGTAGACTGGTTATAAAAATGATGTAATTGAGTTGGAACAAACAGATGAATGTTCAGTAGAAACTACAAGTGAAACCTGTTAAATGAGTGTTCAAACTACATCTCCCACTGTCCATGAACACTTGACACACACACTGATTGCTATGTGTCACAAATTACAGAGAAAGCCATTGTTCTGATAGCATAGTCGCTCCAGTCCTAGTAGAGGGCAGTCAGACAGTAAGAAAACATAGATAAGGAACATTACATTACCCTCTGTTTAACAGTGTACAACAGAGTTATTTTTGATACAAATATAGCACTTAAAGCAGTTGCCATTGTTTAAACTAACCATAATTAGGTGTGTACTGAATGTCTAAGTAATGTCCCCTCCTGACCCAGAAAGCGACACAACTTCTGGTCCAGGCTCTCGTCATCTCACGCCTTGACTACTGCAACTCCCTCCTGGCTGGTCTACCTGCATGTGCCATCCGACCTCTGCAGCTCATCCAGAATGCAGCGGCTCGCCTGGTCTTCAACCTTCCAACATATTCCCACACCACACCGCTCCTCCGCTCCCTTCACTGGCTTCCAGTAACTGCTAGAATCCACTTCAAGACACTGGTACTTGCGTACCATGCTGCGAATGGATCTGGCCCTTCCTACATCCAGGACATGGTTAAACCGTACACCCCAGCACGTGCACTTCGCTCAGCATCGGCCAAACGGCTCGCTGCACCCGCACTGCGAGGGGGACCCAAGTTCCCATCAGCAAAAACACGTGGGTTTGCTATCCTGGCCCCTAAATGGTGGAATGAGCTCCCCATTGACATCAGGACAGCAGAAAGCTTGCACATCTTTCGGCGCAGACTGAAAACTCATCTCTTTTGACTCCACTTCGAGCGATAGAATTATTAACAAAGCACTTATATACTAATAAAGGACTGGCTTATCTAAAGCCAGTTGAGTAGCACTTGAAATGTTTTAGCTCTATGAAACCTGATGTACTTATATGATTCTGTTTTCTTCAAGTTTGTATCTTCTTGGTCGAATGCACTTATTGTAAGTCACTTTGGATAAAAGCGTCAGCTAAATGTAATGTAATGTCTAAGTAAGACAGATAAATAAACCAGGTCAGTATACAACCCTTTTGTGTCAGAGGAGGAAAACTCTCATATTGACATGTGTTAGGATTATTTTTTAATGTCCCCATGGTGTGCTTTGAGCCTTATAAAGCTGCTTTTACTTTTATGTAAATTTGACATTGAATGAGTCGCAAAATATATTTACCTTCAAAGTCCTCCTTGCCTTTAGAACCTTTAAAGATGTTATACAAACTGCCTCAAAAGAAACATCTTACTGTTTGACGTTTTTCCTTGACTTTATCCTTGACTGGAATTTGCTATGGATATTTATTATTGGACTAATTGAAAAAAAGAAATCTAAGTGTTTTGTTGGCTTCTTTTGATTTCCATTCATCAGCTTCTGACACCTCAGATCAATGTTGTGACCTATTTAAGCTCCCTTCCCTTCTTAAAGGAACACTGCGTACCATTAAGAGGCGTTAGTGGCAGGAATGGAAAATAATAGTCATTACTCACTTCTGTATGTAGGACTAGAAAGGTCTATCTTATGTGACACTAATGCAGAAGCACTTTAAGTGGTTTGGCTTATTGAAAGCAAATGTACACGCAGGATTCTTGCTATTCTGAGTTCGTATCTCCATGGTTGATTGCACTGATTGTAAGTTGCTTTGAATAAAAGCATCTGTTAAATGAAATGAAATGTAACTCTGTTTTAATTTCAACATAAGGAGTTGCTATTGTTGCAAAGCCGTGTGTCGATAGTAGACCAGAACAGACAAATCAAACGTTGTCTCTAAAGAGACCCTTTAGATGTTTTATGCTAAACCAAGATAACTGTTGTTCTCTGACACGCTTGTGTTTACATGTGTAGCAGAGTGTGTGCACTTACAGTCTGTGTGGTGGACGCTGGTGCCATGCCTTCTTTGTAGATGGTCAGTCTGAAGGTGTATTCGACACCAGCCTCCAGCTCAGAGACAGAGATTCCCAGCACGGGGTCGTTGGTGCCCAGGCCGAAGTTCAGACTGGAGCAGTGCTGCGTTCCCTGCAAGCGGGAGGAGTCGGGATATCAAGTGTTGAGTACAAGCATGGTACTTTTACATACAGTTAAAAACAGGGTTAGGCCTAAAACAGCAGTGCTGATATTTGAGTAAAGGTAGGCAATATATTTATAGAAGTGGGTTTAACTAAGATATAGCTGCACGTGAATACATTCATTAAATGTAGAAAAATACACATAAAAGGCCAAGTTGGACTATCTTGGACTAACTTAAATTACAACTTATTACATTTCCACCAAAGTCATAGAATCCTCATCATTTTAGATAAATGCTAGTATATACTTTTATTACATAGAAAAATAAGCAATAATAAAATATTGGTCATTTCAGAGAGCTGCAGCCAGGATTTAACACTATAACTGACTCACATTATGGATTTTTTTTGTCCTCTTGTTTGTACAAGCCCTACATGACCTAGCACCTTCATATGTGTGTTATTACTTTCATTTCATCTTTAGACAACAACTGCATGCCCACAAGACATGTGGTGAGGCTTTCTAAAGCCTCAAAAGTTAGAATACTACATTAAATGAAATTAAGTCAATCAACAAACCCTCTGATTGTTCACTATAATTACATTGCTACAGATTTTCATTCTTAAAACCTTTTAAAGATGAAAATGGTTGGTCATCAACTATTCAAAATGCCGTGATATTAGCCTGAGTCTACTTCAAAAGAAGCCAAAATGTTAACATTGTATGATTGAATGTAATTCTTCTCTATTTTTAACCAATTCCATCATCTCCTTAGAAAAGTGTTTGTCTCCAAGGTCTTGACAGCATCAAACATAACTACCAGAATCTTATTTTTTTTATTATCAGCAGCGCTACACAGCTGAGAGTGTGTGTGCATTAAGTTTATGCGAGTCCTGTAATTGTCAGGTTGGGGAGCAAAGCACCAGCTGTGGAATGCTGAATTATCTCCAAACAGTTACATAAACCTTTAACAGCCTTAGATGTATGCGCACACACACACACACACAGCTACACACACATGTCACACCCATCCCATTGGGTCTTATATTGTGGTCTGTTGCTGCACAGGCAGATTGTGTTCCGGCCCGGCCAAGGAAGCGGTGAGTGTGTGTAAGACACTGAATGAATTTACACTCACACACAAGCACACACGTATTCAAGATACACACTCACTCACAAACTGTCTTGAACTGAGTTCTCCTCCTCACATCGACGCTGCCAAGCTTTTCTGAAGGCCGCTACAGTACTCGGGACCAGATGACTGTTACATAATGTTTCCACAGTCGTCTTTGCAGGATCAAGTCCGTCCTCCAAACTCTTGTCTTGTGAGCTCACCATTTAAAATGACCCAATAAAATGCCTGAGAGTAAAGTTTGGCTTAACAAATCTCTACTCTGCTATTTCTATTAGACTCAAGCCACATATTAAGAAAACAGCATATCGAGAAGCAAAGGCAGAATAGAAAAGAAATGCACCTAAAAACATTTAAAAACACACTCTCCACCAATTAAACCAGCAAAGCTCCTCCAACTTTACTTCAGTTCTAATGTGTGAAAGTGACTTGTCTCATATCTGTTCTTACCTTGGAAGTGCTTTGACACTCCCAGTTGTAGTTGAGTAGTGACTGCTCCTTTGGGTCCATGTTGGGATCGTAGGACTGCTCCGCACTGAGCTTCAGGTCCTGTGTCCTGGACCACACCCTATAGGTGCCCCCTTCTA
This sequence comes from Gobionotothen gibberifrons, assembly GCA_943591055.1. Taxonomy (NCBI): domain Eukaryota; kingdom Metazoa; phylum Chordata; class Actinopteri; order Perciformes; family Nototheniidae; genus Gobionotothen; species Gobionotothen gibberifrons. The sequence goes on from CALSBZ010004422.1 coordinate 646,290, forward strand.
TGATGGGCATCAGCCTGCCAGGAGAAAAGGGGGTAAAAGGAACATAAAGTAAGACAAAGAAGTGCCTGTTCTCAAGTTTGTTTTCCCCCATTTGTCAGTTTTTCTATCCGTTCTATTTAAATCCAAAATGTTTGTACTTGTGTTGCATCTGAAGTGCTTTGTCTACGATATCAAGGTGAAATGATTTTAGTTTCCGGCTTCCCTCTTAGTTTTTTGTGATGTGGGGTTTAGAGAAGATCCTATAGACTTGTTTCCACCATTACAATCCATCATATCTGCCTTTAATTCAATCAACTCAAAACCCAGCTGTTCAAACTGGCATTTTCTGTATAACCTGTACCCTGTGTCCTTTTGCGTCCTTCTATAGTCCATTTCCTGTTGTTTGTCTTGCCTTACCCCGGCTGATACTTCACTTCACTAAATCCACTGTTTTAATTGTTCCCTATTTTGCCCCTATGCCCTGTAAGGTGTCCTTGGGTGTTATGAAAGGTGCCCCCCAAAATAAATGTATTATTATTATTATTATTTAATATAAACTCATTGCGAATGACAAATTGAATAAAGAGTTTGGGTTGATTATTGTTAATTAATTGTGCATTGAACTCGGTATCACTTGGAGACATGATTAAGAAATTAGATGCAATAAATAAAGGAGTGAATTTGTGATAGTGAATCAAAATGTAGTTTCTCCACTGACCTGGCAGCCATGACACTGAGCTGCAGACAGGCGGCCTTCCTTAGCGGAACGCCCTCGTAGGACATAGAAAACACCAAGGTGTAGTTCCCTGCTGCCAGCGTCATCTTAGGCAACGACAGCTGTAGCCGCTTCACATCCACCTCCACTGGCACGATCGAAGACTGAGAAGGAATCTGGTCTTTATCATTATCACAGGAGGGGGTGGAGAGTATCTGCCAGAGGTACTGCGCTCCGTAGCGTACACAGCCTTTCAGGTTCACACTGGCTTCCACCAAAGTGGACTGGTAGCGCCAGATGGCCAGACGGGGGGCTTGAACCACCTGCACTTCTGGCTCCTCGCACTCCAACACGCTGATGTTTACCTCCACCTGAGCCGACACCGAGCTCACCAGGTTACTGCAGTTCACCTGGCAGGGAGAAAAACAAGATGGTGAAATATTCAAACTGGGAAGCTTTCAACAACATTTCATATAGATCTTTAGAGCAGTGGTTCTCAACTGGTGGGTCGCGACCCAAAAGTGGGTCGTGGATCCGTTTGGAGTGGGTCGCGGATTTATTTATTTTTTCTAACTTTTATTTTGAAGGCCCGTGAAAAACAAACAATGGCAGAGAATATTATTAATATGTCGGGTAGTAATAGATGTATTTATTTTCTTCTCAGAGTGTACCAGAATGTGTAGTTTATATGTTAGTATTTCAAAAAAATCTCCCCAGACCCCCTTTCTGGTGTTTTCAGCATGTGGGCCTTTTTATGTTATACAGTTCAGCTTTGATTCTATCATCTCATTACACCTTTTTAAAAGCATACTTTGGTTCTGGGAAGGGATATATGCACTGTATTTCACTCTAATTAATATTGTCTGCTGAAAGGTATATATATTACAGCACGATTTTTTTGTTGAATAGATTTGAGTGGTTCAAAATGGTGGGTCGCGATTTATTGACAAAGTAAAAAGTGGGTCCCGAGGCCTAACCAGTTGAGAACCACTGCTTTAGAGTGTCCAAAGTAACTTACTTTCACCAGATAGTGCCCGGGGTGTCTGTACTCGTGACCTGCAGTAGTTCGGTTTGTGTGAACTAGAGACGAGCCGTCGCCAAAGCTCCAAAAGCATTCCACATCATTGGATCTGGGTGTGACACTGGCGGTCAGCATCACCATCTTGTTGATGAAAGTGTCGCTGGGTGCTGCGTGCAGGGTGGCACTTTTCAGCAGGTTCTGCACCAGGATTTGCTTTTCGAAGCTCTGATCATGAAGTGCGTTCAAGGCCTTCAGGTGGATTATCAATCTGCCTGGTTCTTCTGGCGTGTAGAACACCTGGTGAATTCAACGAGACACATCATTATTTGACAGCTGTTTACTATAAATGTGATGTTTATTTATTATTTATGGTGAAGTGATCTGACCGTTTTGCCCATATGCGGCGTCTTGTGGAGGTGGTGCAGATCAAAAGTCCACAGGAAAGATACAGGATTGCCCGTTAGGATGTTGGCGGTAAACGATGTCCTAACGCCTACTGGGATTGCTGCAGCGCTCTCCTGGATGGAAAGTCCACTCACCGGCTGCATCACCTCCACCTGGAGGTGCCTCCTCTGACTACTCACCTGGTTTGTCATATTGCATCAAAATATGGTTAGTGCATTAGTTTGATTAAATCATACTTGCTTTAACACCAGCGTTAATGCCAAAAAGAGGAATTAAGTCATGATTAAACTCAAAAGTTGTTGTAAATATTATGTAATACCTATTTCCTAGGTTCCGCTTAAAACACACTTTAAATTTAGAGTGAGGAACTTTTGTCTCCCCCATCTGGTAGTGACAGTCAGTAATTACCATATGGGATAGACTATAGCGACGGAGCAGCAGTTACTGTATCTTGAGGGAATGCAATGATAAGTTCAAAAAGCTCTTGGTGGAAAGATGCAGCATCTCACCTATGGTGTACAAGCGCACGTTCCAGACTCCAGACATGTACAACTTTGGTATACTGCAAAATACAGAGAACTTGTCCTGCCAGCGATAGCCTTATTCAACTTTGTGTAGAATAGTTTGGAAAGGGCTTGAATGTCATGAACATTCATTCATTGTTAAGTAAACAGTAAGGTCAAATATCTTGGTCACCCAGAAAAATACCTTACTTTAAAAGAGGACAAACAACAACAAAAAAGCTCAACTACAGTATATGCTTGTGCCACACGTTGTTCTTCTCCACTCATTTCAAGGTCTCTGAAAACATCTGCAAACGCCATCTGACCTCTGCAGCTAATTCAGAGTGCTGCAGCCCGACTGGTCTTCAACCTCCCCCAGTTCTCCCACAGTACACCTCTCCTTCACTGGCTGCCAGAATCCGTGTATCACTATTCTGGCTCCTGACTGGTGGAACGAGCTCCCCATTGACATCAGGACAGCAGAAACTCTGCATATTATCCGTTGCAAACTGAAAACGCATCCCATGGCAATTAAATGCTTGCAAAAAATAAATAAAAATACTTGAATGACAAAGTGAATATATTTGCACTTTGCTTGTTGATCAGAGTTTGATTCTCTATGTTTTTTGCACTTATTTTAAGTTGCTTTGTCTAAAAGCGTCAGCCAAATGAAATCTAATGTAATGTAAAAAGGGCTCTCTGCAGTCATATTGCCAAAGGTAGCTACTGCTTGTGCTGAGATTAGTTGAATTGGATTGACAGCATGAATGTGTTAATGCAGACATAAAGTATGTTAGGAAATTATAACAAATGTGTTTGTGCTACCAAAAGTACAGGTTATACAAGTTTATTTTATGTTATAGCATTGTGTGTGATTTTTATGTTGCAGTGTTATGTTATATCTATTATATTTTAAGCCCCCTTCCATACATGCACAGCAACTTATCTAGACATTGAGCGGAGGAGCTGTCTGGAGAAGGCAAATATATGAAACATTCAGACTGGACATAAAAGTAACTTGACCCTGCCAGCCTTTTGGTAAAAAAGTGGTGTAATGTCCTATTAAGCACTTGACTGAATAAAGCTGCTCGGTATTAAGGGTATTCAGCCCAAATGGGCGTGTTAATGATGTTTCTATCTCTTCTGGCGTAAAAAGGGGAAAAATAAGGGTCATTTAGACTTAGACGGCAACAGAAATTGTAGAGACGGTGAGTTTCAGAAGCGATATTATCACAAACTCAAGTAAAAGGAATTTGACTTGGTTGTTAACAACCAAATTACAAACTGGCTACGTGACTGCATTGCAATCCTCTCTGACCGGGACCCCCTCTCTAAAAGAAAGTATTTCTAGCATCTAGAATTCTTCTGAGACAAAAATCTTCTGCTCTCTACTAGACGTGTACAAGGGAAACTCCAGAGAACATGCCAACCTTATTCTCAGACACTGTCCGGAGTTCTTATTAGAAAACATCTTTAATGTATGATATGAATCTTCTTTGACTTTACCTGGTTGTGCCCAGTGAGATTCACCATGTACGTATCCACCCTGGTGAACGTGTGGACGTAGGTTTGGTTGAGTTCAGGGTGAAGAGTTGTATCTCCGCTGATGCTGAGGATGAACTGAACGTCCGAGCCCGCTGCCATAGATATGGTGAACTCCACTGTCTCATTGAGAGCTGCGATGTTTTTACTTGCCCTCAGCTCCAACCCCTTAATCCTATCCTGAACAAAGAAATCTCTGGAAACCACTTCCATGCTCACGTCGTTGGTCGCATTCAGAGTAACGGTGGCTGTTTTTGCCTCGTGGAAAATCAGAGAAGTGTTCCTTCCTGTTTCTGTTTTTCCTTTGAACAGCCATGTCCACGACACATTGGTCCCCGTCAGTACCTCCCCCTGGAGCTTGACACTGACGCCTGTCTCTACGTAACTCTGCTTTGTCACATTGGTAGCTGTGAATCCCAGCCCGGAGATGACTTCCTGGACACTGACATTCTTTGACTCAGATTTGAAACTAACTTCATTGAAGACCTTCACGGTAATCAGCTTTAGGCCAGGACTGAGGAAGGTGTGGGTCTTCGAGTGCATGTTCCACTGCAAAGGGTCCCCATTCACAAACCAGCTGTACTGCAGGTTTGTACCTTGAGCACTCAGCACGGTCAGGTTAGTTGGAGTGTTGACTGCTACTGGGTTGTCGCTGATCTGCAGCTCCACCCCTCCTGCTGGCTCCTGGAATTGGATGGTTCTGTTGATGGTCAGCTGGCCCAGCAGGTTGGCTGCTCGCAGATAGATGTGACACGGGCCCGGTGTAGAGAAATTCACCTCCACTGTCTTCCCGCTAATATTATAGCTCGAGGCGAGGGGTTCTAGCTCTTTAGTAATATTCCAAGTGAAGGTCATGTTGGTTCCTTCCTTTAAACCAGCTTGAAGGTGGAGGATGCGATTTGTGGCGAAGTAGCCCCCCTCCAATCCTGCTCCTCCTGTCTCCGCCGTTGTTAATATCTGCAGGCCCTCCAGCTCGCGTTGGACGTACAGGAAGATACTCGCTTGTGCCGTTCCTACGTCGTTCTCCGCTGTCACAATGATGTTGAAGGTGGCCATGGAGCGGAATGTGTAGTACATGGTGTGAGTGGCTTGGATTGGAGTGCAGCGGTCACACAAGATCCAAGAGAAGCGGACATCATCTCCTTCCTCCATTTGGGCCTCGAAGTGGACGGAGGCATTGAGAGGGACATTTACCAAACTGGCGTTGACGCTCAACCCGCGGATTGGCGCGAGCACAGTGACAGGTAAGACAGTGTGATTCCTGCTAACTGTGTTGGCCGCTGTCAGTGAGATATTGTACTTCGCAGAGATGTTGAACGTGTAGAGGATATTCTGGCCTGTTAGCACATTTCCGTCCCCAAAGTTCCAGATGTAAGTGACATTGGAAGCCATGGAAGAGGTTGTGAAAGCGTATGGTGCTTTAAGTGTTAGGTTATTGTTCTTTGTTCCATTATGTTGGATAACAACTGGACCCACAGGCATCAGAACCTCAATCACAACAGTGGTGTTACTGGCGGAGATGTTATTGAAGACAACCACTGACACATTGTAATGGCCTGGGTGTTTATACGTTTGCACGGTATTCCCAGAATTTGTGATGGGCATGAGGTCTTCCCCTCTACCAAAGTCCCACTGGTAGCTGTAGTTTGATTCTGGCTGGGCTCTGGCCTGGAATGAGATTTTCTCCCCAACAGCGTAGTGGGATTTATCAAGGCTGAGGCTGATGTTGGTAAGAGCTGGCTGCACACACACCCAGTTGAAGAAGTTGGCCTTGGTGGCCTTGTTTACCCCGCTGGAGAGGCGCAGAGAGAGGTGGTACTTCCCGCTCGTCCAGTAGTTGTGGGAGACTGTGGGGTTGCCCTGGTGTGTCTCGTTTGGGCTCCCGTCCCCAAAGCTCCATTCATAAAGATGAGCTGATGCATTACCGGACACCCAGGCCTGAAAGTTAACCAGGGTCCGCTCTTGGACACACCCTGAAGGCTCCATCCTCACAACCTGGAAGACGAACACCTGCACTGCGACTAGCGTCCAGCCAGAGCTCACAGCGTTGGCCGCCGTCACATTCACTGTGTAGTTGCCCTCTGTGACGTATTTGTGTGACATGTGAGGTGTCGATGTCGTGTACATTTCCCCGTCTCCCATGGAGAACGTCCATGTGATGTTATTACCTGACCCGAGCCGTGCCTGTACTACGGTGGGACTGTGAAGCTCTGTAGGAGAGGAGCTCTTAGCCGTCAAATCATCAATCTCCTCGAACACAAACACCTCGGCACAAGCCTCCATAGAACTGATGGTGTTGTTTACCGATACGCAGACGTTAAAGATGCCGCTCTGTGCGTAGGTGTGTGCCACGCGGCGACCTTGCATCGGGGGAGAACCGTCTCCAAAGCGCCAGTCGTAGTGAATGCCATAGGGTGAGGGCAGAGGGTGAGCCTCAAACTCGGCTGATTTGTCAGTGAGGAGGAGTTGTGGCTCTGTTTGTATATCGACACGAGTGAGGATGCTGTAGACGCTCATGTTGATGCTCTGACTGATGTTCTCATAGCGGTTGGACACGGACACCAGCGCTGTGTATATCCCTGTGAAGAAAAAGAAGAAGAAGACAGGGATAAGAAGACGAGATTTGTTAAATTGTTTCACTTTTTTGTCATTATCTTTCAGCTTAAAACATTTTGATGTTCTCTAAATTGAAACAAAGTCATAATCAAATAGGCTCCATTAGTCATGCTGCTAATAGGGGGACGGACGGGGGCTTACCTGGCTGAGAGTAAATATAGGTAACATTGTTGCTTAGAAGGACCTGAGAGTTTGGACAACGAAGGGAGGTGGTGTAAGGAGGCTTGTATTCAAATTCCTCATATCCTCCATCACCAAAAGACCATCTGCAGTAAAACAGAGAAAATGTATAACCATTAAATAAGGAACTTCAGAGAAAAAATGGGACTGCGAGGAATAAATGCCCGATAACCATTTCCACATGCGCACACACACACACACACACACACACACACACAGGAAATCTTCTCTGACGACGCAATAGAGGGTTTTTGGACAAGGAGAAGTGGAAACTCAAGACTCAGGAAGCCTCTCTGGACCAAGAATGGTGAGTGTGGAGGGAAACTAAGTGAAAGAGTGCGCCATAGCTGGGAGGGTGGGAATGTGAAAGAAGGAGGGAGAGAAAAGAGTAAAGGAGAAAAAGTTGAAGAAAAAGTGAGAGAAAAGAAAGTAGAGGGGAAACAGCAGAGCAGAAGGGAAAATTCTCGTCAGCAATCTGCTCTAACCACACAGTTATAAATCCAAGGACTCTGCATGATTTGACTGCTGCAGAGCTATTATGGCACACAGGAAGACGAAACACAGCGAATGGAGGAAAGAGAATGAACAGATAGAGGAGAAGAAAGGAGCTACGAACACAAACAGATGCTCTGTTTTCACTCACTAAATTATATTTTTGGTATCAAAACAAAGCACAGAAGATATATCTATCTATCTGTCTAGCAGTGGTGGAAGAAGTACTCAGATCTTGTATTTAGGTCAAAGTAATACCACAGTGTGGGAATACTCTGTTATAAGTAAAAGTACTGCATTGCAAATGTTACTCAAGTAAAAGTACAAAAGTGTTGGCATCAAAAAATAATTAACTACCAAAAGTGAGTACTCATTATGCAGATTGGCCAATTTCTTTTAATAATATCATATGTTTAATTATAATTATTGATGCATTAATGTGTTCATCACAGCTTGTAAATATGGAGCTAGTTTGAATTATTGTGTATGCTGACGGGTATATTGTGAACTTACAGGTTTAAGTTAAGTCTAATTTAAGTGTTGATTATACAGTATTTCACATCATGATTCCAAATCTGCAAAGCAAAGAAAGGTACTAAATAAATGTAAAACCTCCTTTTCCCCTCTCTCTCCAAGTGACCCTATCCCCTCAAACCTCCTTCAGACTATCGCTCCTGATATTCTACCGTTTCTCACCCATTTCATCAACACTTCTCTAACTTCTGGTCACTTTCCAAACAGTCTCAAGGAGGCAAGAGTAAACCCTCTCCTAAAGAAACCCACTCTCAACCCGTCTGATGTTATAAACTACAGGCCTGTCTCTCTCCTCTCGTTCCTGTCTAAAACAGTTGAACGCGCTGTCTTTAAACAACTCTCCTGTTATCTCCATCAGAACAACCTTCTGGATCCGCACCAGTCTGGTTTCAAGGCAGGTCACTCAACAGAAACTGCTCTCCTTGCTGTCTCTGAGGAACTGCACACTGCTAAAGCAGCCTCCCTCTCCTCTGTCATCATACTTCTGGACCCGTCTGCTGCATTCGACACGGTGAACCATCAGATCCTCCTTCACACCCTCCAAGAACTTGGAGTTTCAGGCACTGCACTTTTCCTCCTCACCTCATACCTCAAAGACCGTACCTACAGGGTAACTTGGAGAGGGTCAGAGTCCGACCCTTGTCAATTAACTACAGGGGTCCCCCAGGGCTCTGTTCTTGGTCCCCTCCTCTTCTCCTTGTACACAAACCTGCTCGGATCTGTCATTAGCCCGCATGGTTTCTCATACCATTGCTACGCTGACAACACCCAATTAATTCTGTCCTTTCCCCGCTCAGAGACCCAGGTCGCGGTGTGGTGTTCCCACACCACACCGCTCCTCCGCTCCCTTCACTGGCTTCCAGTAACGGCCCGTCCACACAAAAAAAGCTTGGAGCTGGGCGTGTCTGAAGCTTGGGGATTTTTTGCGAGCACCGCGACCAACAACCTATCACATGAATCTCCCGCCCCCGACATACAAAGCAATAGCAATGTTAAAACGAAGTAAACTAGATATAAAATCCCCAAACAGGCGAAAACCTACCAGTTTCACCCACTGTCTCTGCCACCTCCCTCCATGCCTGGTTCCTCCGGTTGTATCCCGGTAAGTTAATAGGGACTGGTCATACAAAACCGGGTGATTTGCTACGGCGATAATTAGTTTCTCCTCCGTCTTTTTTTGAAATATAGAAATGAACGGCGGGATATCTCTCCCAGCTTAGACGCGGTTTGATTGGCTAGGGCTTGAGCTGTCAGATTTTCAGACTCGGGATTTGATTGGCTGGCGCTGGCTTCTCCAGCTTCTCCGGCGTCAGAAGTTGAACAATTTTCAACTTGTGAAGCCGGAGACGCCGGAGAAGTTCAGCCAAGCTACCCACAATTCAGTTCGGCGAAAAGCGAGGCAACGTGACGTCACCCCATTCAAAGTGAATGGGCAGACGCGTTGGAAGCTTTTTTTGAAGCTGTAGTGTGGACGGGCCGTAACTGCTAGAATCCACTTCAAGACACTGGTACTTGCGTACCATGCTACGAATGGATCTGGCCCTTCCTACATCCAGGACATGGTTAAACTGTACACCCCAGCACGTGCACTCCGCTCTGCATCAGCCAAACTTCTCGCTGCACCCTCGCTGCGAGGGGGACCCAAGTTCCCATCAGCAAAAACACGTGGGTTTGCTACCCTGGCTCCAAAATGGTGGAATGAGCTCCCCATTGATATCAGGACAGCAGAAAGCTTACACACCTTCCGGCGCAGACTAAAAACTCATCTCTTTCGACTCTACTTCGAGCAATAAAATTACTAACAAAGCACTTATATACTAATAAAGGACTGGCTTATCTAAAGCTAGTTGAGTAGCACTTGAAATGTTTTAGCTCTATTAAACCTGATGTACTTATATGATTCTGTTTTCTTCAAGTTTGTATCTTGTTGGTCGAATGCACTTATTGTAAGTCGCTTTGGATATAAGCATCAGCTAAATGCAATGTAATGTAATGTAGTGGAGTAAAAGTACACAAATTACCTCTGAATTGAAGTGGGGTAGAAGTACAAAGTAGCATAACATTTACATTCTCAAGTAAAGTCTCTCAAAAATTGTATGTAAGTACAGTGTCTAGTAGATCTACTTTACACCACAGCTGTCTATCAATCATGATTGTCCATCTATCCCTCTGTTCATACCGGAAGGTGGCGGCCACCGACATGTCGACGAGCACAGAGGTGGTGAGGGTCTGGGTGGAGCCCTGAGGGACCACGTCGGGCACTCCCTTCACTGTGAGGTTGGCCATGGGCTGCAGCCGGTCCACGGTCACGTTGAAATGCTCTGTGAGGGAGCTGACATGGTTCAAGGCCGTCACCTGGAAGAGATGCCACATGAAGACAGATGGTAACAAGTTCAAGTCTTTTGTAACATCCCCAGGATGTGAGCTTTAATTGTGACACAACACAATAACAATGGAGTGTACTGTTGCCTATCAAGCAGAGCTGAAACCATTAGTCTATTAATCAATACGTCTGTCCACCCAAAAATAATCTGCCACTACTTTGATCATTAGTTAATCCTTCATGTCTTTTTTTAAATGGGGTGGCGTCATTTAAAAAAATCAATCCCTTCAGTTATTGCCTATGCTAAAATACTAAAAACAGTACTGGTTCTGACTAAATGTTGCTGGCTTTGTGTCGATGATAATACGTTGAATATCTTTGGCTTATTGAACTACAGACAGAACAAGATGTGTTCAGACCTTGAGCTCTTTTAAAAAGGCATTTAAAGACCAATAATTATATAAAAAATTACTAAATTACATAATGGACAGTGAAAGTAATTGGTCGATCTACTTGCAGATTTAAGACAAAGAAAGCTTGTGATTGCCAAAGCGCCCGCAAAGGGTGACATGCACCCACTACAGCACTGCCAAGCAAAAAGTGTCCCTGTACTTCTGTGCTATTTGCACATATTTAAGTATGCTAATATGAACACTCTTGCAGCCTCGAAATGTGCCTATTTTTATGTAAATGAGCCTTCACCACGATCAGGAAGCAACACACAGCTACTCTCAAGAGGGAATTCTCTCTGTCACGTTTTCATGTCTTGCCTGAAGCTTTTAGGAATCCCTTTCAGCTCTTCAACCAGGACATGCAGCTTGCAGTCTGAACATGTCCCTTTATTCTGACTACTGTGCCCTTTTCCACATGGCCAATAGAGTGGTGCAGTGACAACGAGTCCTAAAACCCGGAAGTGAGTTAGCATTTTACCACTACCGGTTCCCTTGTCTCAGAGTCAATGGGATTTCTCCATAGGATCTTGGAAAATAGCTCAAACTAAGGTCTGTGGTTGACACACGAGTTTACGTATCTGAAAAACGATGGTTGTTAACATGTGGCTGAATAGGACTATAGAAGTTGCCGAGGACGTTGCACGTCATTACACCGAACACGTAAACACTCCCGCTAAGTTTGTTTGCCCCTGTTCTGTTTGAAAGCAAGTACTGTACCTGCGCTCTTGCAAACTGTTAAAACAAACACTTCAACTTGTACAATTTTGAATCTGTATTTTTTAGGGATGTAACGATATATCGAATATAGCGGTAAATAGATGTCTCAATACCGTCGTGAGACTGACAAAATCGGTCTCGCGGACCGTATACGGCCCGGAGGCCGGAGGTTCCCCACCCCTGCATTAGAGGCTGCTATCAAGTCTCTGGTAACAACCTTTTCGGAAGAAACAGAATGTTCTAAAGAAAACGTTGACGATATTATATTGGTACAAGGTTTTGAACAATTCTAATTCTAATACAAATCACCGATTCAGTTTCACTTGCATGAAATGTCTTTTTTAAAGATTTAGTCAGCAGAAATACAAGAATATCTCAAATCTGTAAAAAAAAAACGTAATTCCATTCATGTGTTCGCTGACAGGTTTCATACTGTTATATATTTTTCACAGATTGATTGTGTGAGGCTGTGAAACTGTAAGGTCAGTAATGATACATCTTCCAGTTGAGCCCAACAGTGTAAGTCACAGAATAAAAAGTCACCTTAGTCCAATCACGATGGATGTTGTTACATTTGTATACCGTTTGTCAGTGTTTATATTTAATTCAGACATTAATTATCATGCATTGATGGGAACAGAAATGACAGTGTGTCCGTATGAACAGAACTCACTGTGAGCTTGTAGATGGCAGCGTGCTGGTAGATGACGTTGAGCACAGTGTTGTAGTAGGTGAAGTACGGCTTGTCATCCACTGTCCATTTAAACGTGGGATTGGAGCCTTCACGCACTGAGGCTGTGTAGCTCTGAAACATACAATACGAGATTATTATAATAATAGATTAATTTTGAATAGCACCTTTCAAGGGACCCATGGCCGCTTTACATGGTGAACAAACAAACAAGAGGGGCAGGTAATAAAGTACAAATTAAATAAATAGCAGTAGGAGTGGAAGCAGGGGGGCTGTGATGGGTTAGGGGTCAAAGGCCATGGTGAACAGGTGAGTTTTTAATGAAGACTTGAAGATGTCAAGGGAAGCAGCATTGCGGATCTCTGCAGGAAGTGCGTTCCAGAGGGTGGGGGCCGCAACACTGAACGCCCTGTCACCAACAGATGTGATGCAACGACAATAATGTCAATGCATGACCTTGTGATACAGTAAACACACACTCACCACGACCGACTCCATCAGCACCCTGTGTTCAGGGTTGGGCTGCACCATCAGTTCTCTGAGGGGCTCCTCCAGGTGGATGACCACAGACAGACTGGCCTCCGTTACATTATTATGGGCTTCCAGCTCCACCTGCACTGTACTGCGCTGCTCCTCTGTGTCCAGGCTCAGATCCAGCACTGCGTACAGGCTGGGCTCTGGGACCTCCCCGCCGGACCCTGAGCCAGGCTCGGGCCGACAGAGCGCTGCGTTGGAGGAAAACTCTTTGGGACAGTCGGGCTGGAAAGTCACGCTGTGATTGCTGTTGCGCCGAAAGGCCTTTGTTAGGTAGCTGGAGCGGACGCGGAGCAGCAGCCGGGTGTCGTTTGGCTGCAGGTAGAGGGTGCCATTCTGGGGAGGGGGGTGGAGGATCGTCAAGCCCAGAGGAGGCACCACACGCAACGGGCATGATGCTGAGGCTGGGTATGACCGCTCAACTGAAGTCACCTGAAGTTGATCAAATTCAAACATGTCTCAATTAATATGTTAAAACAACAGAATTACCAAATAAAAAAATCTATCATCTATCTGTGTTTATTTAATTATTATTATTATGTAATTCTCATTTTGTCGTTGCCTTTCTCCCACGGGTAGGGAATGGTAAAGGTTTGGGATCGTTATATTGTCCAGTGTTTTTTTGTTCTTACTCTTACCTATGCACATTACTTGTCATGCCACGTCTGAGCTGTTGTGTTCTGTGTTATATTAGATTTTAATTTTTATGAAGATCTGATAAAAAATGTATAAGTTTGCAGTAAAAAAAACATGCAAACATGCAAACATTTTTGTAAAGCTTAAAATGTTTTATTTGAATGTGTAACAAATCTGTCTAATACATGCTGGGATTTGACATAGAGCTTTGATGTCTTACCAGCAGGCTGTAGAGTCCGGGCTGAGGGAGACCTGCGGACAGCTGTGCTCCCTGCAGCTGGGTCTCACTCTGTCCCACAGAGAGCACTCTGACGGGGCAGACCACCTCCTCCAACCAGCCCCCCTCTCCGTCCTCCACCAGCGCCCTCACATCCAGCTCAGGGACCGGCAGAGGGTCTCCCTCGGCTGAGGTGCCTGGTGACCGTCCGGTGTTGTTGATCCAGAACCACTCTGATTGGTTGAGGGCTAAGACAGGTTGCTGCCACAGTGAGAGTGGGGAAGATTGGCAACGGAGAAGGGAGGCGGGGCCAGCGTCGTGCTGCAGGGCAATGACATCACCACGGGAAACCAAGAGGTCCTCCAGCTGCTCTTGTACCTGTGAGCAACAGTGATCAGAAGGGTGTAGGCGAGAACTTGAACAACACAAGCCTTAACGGTTTAAAATATGTAACTTTCTCGTGTCTAAAAACGACTAAACATATGTTATTCCTTTGTTGAGTAGTCTTACATTATCTCAAATGTACTGAATATTTTTCAAACTTTCAGGAATCCGTCATTTAACCAAGGTGAGGGTCCGTTTCATTTTGTCGCCACTGTGCATGTGTCAGTGCCGTGCTTTAAGTTCTCAATAATTCACTGTCTTCAATAAGACAACATATTTTTGATACACCTTTTAGATGAAAGGTTTCATTCCCCCAAGGTCTGCATGTTAAGTTTTCTGAGAAACAAGCTGAGCAATTCAGGCGCCACACTTACAGTACAGCATCAGAGAAAAAAGAGAATAAATGATTTTTCTTTTTTTTTTTTACTAGTTTTATTTTGGAGAATAGGAGACCACCTTGTATAAAACTCCTGAAGGATGAACACTTAAACAAATCCTAACCGGGAGAAGTTGACTCCATGCTTCTTCAGGCCTTTACCAATCTTTGTCTTTCGATGGAGGGATACCATAGCGCCAGAAAATTACAAATTCAGTTTTGAACTTATCTAACTGAAAACAACCTGAAATTAAAACCTCTGTTTTATTAAGTTCGGATGCTAAAGTAAATCCTCTCACCTGAACGTGTGCAGCTGGTCCTGCCAGTAGGTTGAAGACCACCTCATTCTGCAGGGTGTATCTGGGCCTCAGCGCCCCAGGGGGCAGGCGGTGAGATGCGGTGCAGTTTGGACAGGAGGAGGGGGGGCAGGGACTGGCGAGGGACAGGCAGCGCCGCTGGAAGGGGCACCACTGCTCCAATCGGGGGCAGGGGGGGGGTCGTCACCCCTCGTCTCATTAGAGACGCAGACGGCCACTGGGGAACACGCCGGACCTCCACAGCCTGAGACACAAGATGAATCACTTGCTTTTAATTAAAGCCAACACAGTTAAACAATAAAAATTTCTTTAAAATTCACCTCCACTGCAATATTTATTAATTAGTATATACTATTATATAAGGATTTGTACGCTTTTTATTTTAATTTAATTTAACTATAACTGGTCAAATAAATGCAGCACAATGAATAGTAAAAAAACCTTCCTCAGAAATGTTTTGAATTAAAACTACAGTTACAAAACAATTGAAATACTCAATTGATTCTATTGAATTCATACTCATTATTTTTTTTTTGTTAAAACATAACCGCCTGTTGCTAAAGCTGGCCCACATGGGTATAGCCGGCCCAATACTTGATTGGACCACAACCTTTCTTATGCAAAGGAGCCAACAAGTAGTCGTAGAAGGGGTGAAATCAAGTACAGTTTACATTGACTCTGGTGTCCCACAAGGCACTGTCCTGGGTCCATTGCTTTTCTTATGCTACATTAATGACCTGCCGTCACATGTAGCATCTACAGTGCGGTTATTCGCGGATGACTGCCTGCTCTACAGGTCTATTCAAAATGGAAGTGACCAAGAAGACCTACAGGGTGACCTGACTAGCCTTCAGGAATGGGCTGACACTTGGGGAATGTGCTTTAATACTAGTAAGTGCTACGTCCTACGAACAAGCAGATCAACAAACCTGCACATTAAAAACTATACTCTATGTGGCCAGGTGTTAAAAGAGGTGACCCACCAGCCTTATCTTGGGGTAGAAATCCATAACAACCTGAAATTTGGCCAACACATTGGCCAAATTGTAACACAGGCAAACCGTTCGCTCGGCTTCCTACGCCGGAACCTGTGACGCTGTCCCCAGAAACTGAAGGAGACAGCTTTTGTGGCCCTAGTACGTTCTAAACTAGGGTACGCCAGCTCGGTCTGGGACCCCTACACTGATGAAGACAGTGATGCCCTGGAATCAGTACAAAGAAGAGGTGCAAGATTAATTTTTGGAGACTATGAATGGGACAGCAGTGTCACAGAAATGCTCAAGCGGTTGAACTGGGTGGAATTAAGTGAAAGGCGGCGATTGGCTCGTTTGGTTCTCTTCTTCAAGATTGTCCATAACATCTCAGCCATTGATGCATCAATGTACCTAGAGCCAGTTAGAAGAAGTGCAAGTGCACGTCGAGCGAATTTTCGCAACTAGTGACACTCTTAAATACTCCTTCTTTCCGAGAATCAGAGAGTGGAACTTGCTACCAGAAGAAGCGGTCATCGCAGAAACCGTAGAGTGCTTCTGGCAAATTTTAAGAGATATTTAGCGGGGATCATCCATCCCCCACTGAGCGTGATACCTCAGGGTTCTGCTCAGTATTAATCCAGATCCAGATCCATCTCTCCAATACAAACCAAAAAGTGTAAAAGTGAATGTGTGTTTGATTGTAATGGGAACATAATGAGCGATCTGGGCTGATATCCATCTTGATGAAGGGGAGAGTAAACTTTCTTTCTGTCATCTGCCATCTCATTATCTCCATTGTCTGCTCGTCAGCGGCTGCGTTCACAAATTCCAAATGAAAGAAAACAACAGAAACCATTTTTTTGTGTCTTTAACAAGTTGCCTCCTCTCTGTGGAGTTCTGCTTATCACATCCGTCATCCGCTCTGTCTGTCCTCTCTCTATTGAACCACTCCGCTGCTAGGTCTCAGCGGACACGTTAACAAACAACACAAAAAGCATCTCAGATTTTCGTGCATTGTGCCACGTGGTGTAGCAGCTTTCTGTCTCAATCCAAACTTTACTTTCCTAGTGACCTCCCTTACCATATGGGCTCAGAACAGTCTCATAATACACACATGCACACAGAAGGATTCACACTTGTATTTTATGATCCGTAAAAGGATTCACACTTTTATTTCCGGATCCACACTTGTGTTTTTCAATGCACACGCAAATGTGCTCCGTTTCATATACCTGTAAATAAAATCCAAATACAGAAAAAAGTTTTACATATGTATTTTTGATCCACACATATTAGTTTTCCGTTTAAAACCGCTGCACCTGCAAACACAAACCGCTTTCTGTGCACGGATCACTGTGCATTCGTGTGTGGGTTTTTTGAGACTCCCCTGACGCTCACCCGATTCGTACTTGTAATTGTTTCTATCTATAGCCAATCAGATGTCTCCTCAATTCTAAGCCAATCACATGACCGCGCCCCCACAAGGGTAGATTTCTTGCGTTCATGACGTAGCTTCATGTACGCATTTTGCGCAGTCCGGAGCTGACAGGTCCATGGAGCTTCCATGGAACCTCCACTCTCAGTACATTGCCACTTTCCGAACAGGAAATGCACGTAAATACAATCTTTTATATTAGGCACAGCGCCACTTTCCGAAACATTGATGAATGCTTGTGTACACAAAAACGGCAGGCAAAACCGTTTTAAATGTGTGTTTCCTGTATGGCGAATACAGCTGCTTTATTTATGTCTGAATGAAGTTGTTGTGAGTGTGGAGGGAGCAGCTACAGGTTAGCTTAGCCTAATCGATCAGTGCACTACGAAGCCAGTGCTAGACAGTGAACTGTCAACGGGGGGGGAGCCCCGCCGGTCATTATCGGCCGATATTCACTCTTAATAGTTTGATCGGTGCTCTCTATAAAGGCCGATCAGGAGAGCTGGATCTGATCGATATGGACATAAACGCGAGTGAAGTGTAACCGGACGGAGAGAGATCAGATCAGCTGCTGAGTCTGGCGGAGACACGCAGCTCTGCATGATCACCTGAAGCTCCGCCCTCTGTTTAGCGAGCTGACCGGACTGCGCAAAATGCGTATATGACGTGTCATGAACGCAATAAATCATACCCTCGTGGGGGCGCGGTCATGTGATTGGCTTAGAATTGAGGAGACATCTGATTGGCTATAGATAGAAACAATTACGAATTACGAATCGGGTGAGCGTCAGGGGAGTCTCAAAAAACCCACAAACGAATGCACAGAAAGCGGTTTGTGTTTGCAGGTTCAGGGGATTTAAACGGAAAACAAATAGAGGATCAAAAATACATATATAACACTTTGCTCTGTATTTGGATTTTATTTACATGCATATGAAACGGAACACATTTGTGTGTGCATTGAAAAACACAAGTGTGGATCCGGAAATACAAGTGTGAATCCTTTTGCGGATCATGAAATACAAGTGTGAATCCTTCTGTGTGCATGTGTGTATTATGAGACTGTTCTGAGCCCATATTACCACCTCAGACAAGTGTGTGTGTGTCAATGTATTTGTGTAACCGGGGGTGTGAGTCCGAGCAGGTGGCACCTGCTGAAAATCACCATCGATGTGCGGATGACTTTACGTGTCAGGTCACCGGGGCGTGTGTGTTTCAGAGTTGGGCTCACCGGGTAGCAGCAGGTGCAGGCCGGGGTAATGACAGTGAGGTCTGTAGGTCTGGAATCGGACTTGGACTTGTGAGCTGAGCTGCTGAGTGAGAAACTCCAGGGAGGTCAGACGGCCTGCCTGAACAAAGCTCAGAGCCGGGAACAACAGCACCTGAGAAAAAAGAGAGATGTTTTACGATTAGAAGGATTGAGGTACGTACATATAAATAAACAAGCTGAGGTTCCTCCTCACCTCTATGCCACCAGTGGGAGGCTGTGGCGCCGAGAGCGTAGCGGGAAGGGCATGGTGCAAGGGATTATGGGAGGGAAACACAGCCAGGCCAACAGTGTAAATCCCTGCATCTGGAACACGCACTGTGGAGGCAGAAAGAGAATACATGTGAAAACAAACGAGGCAGGGTTGAGGTATTTAAAACAATTTAGAGGAGTCAATTTATAAGAAATGGTGGCTCAACTTAAGTCAAGAACCTTCTTTAAATAGTGTTTACAAAGGTGAAGAGGGCACAAACCTCGGATGACTCA
Organism: Gobionotothen gibberifrons; assembly: GCA_943591055.1. Classification (NCBI taxonomy): domain Eukaryota; kingdom Metazoa; phylum Chordata; class Actinopteri; order Perciformes; family Nototheniidae; genus Gobionotothen; species Gobionotothen gibberifrons. Next base: position 665,086 of record CALSBZ010004422.1, read on the forward strand.
GACTAAACAAAACTACCGATCAAGATGTTAAAGGAAGAACGCTTCAGTGCACAATGTATCTGCTCGCTGGAGACTGAGACAAACAGAGAGGCAGAATCAAAGGCACACTGGACCCAAGAAACACCAGACAGTCTGGCAGACACACACACACACACACACACACACACACACACACACACACAGACTTTATGTTCGTTTTTGAAGCATTGTACATTTAACTGCTGTACAGTGATTTCAGGATTTCCTGAAATCTAGTTTAACTTCTGCTCGAGCTACGTCCACATTACACGGTACATTATGTGCAATTTTACGCATTTTGACACCTACACACCAGTTTTGAAGCACAACATTTTCAATTTCAAGATAATGACTGGATCAGAAGGCTTTCTACTCACAGACTTCACAACAGGTGACATACAAAAGTAATGTGGCTCTCCACTCGTTGCTGAGGTAAACGCGTGAAAATGGCAGCAATTTTGCTTCAACAATCAATGTGGCTCTATTTTTCGTCCACATCAAGTATAGATATCCAGGTGGCACATCTAACAAAACCCTGTTTATTTACTACCGCTTTTAAATTCTTAGGCCTATATATTTTTTAATGAATATATTGTCGTATTCCTTTGTCGAGAACAAGAAAGTACCATTTATCCGCATGTTGGCTCATTGTTTCTGCTGTTCCTTAAGTAGCAACAGCATTTAAAAGTACAGAGATGCTTCTATAAAATATCATGATGCATCATAAAGCTGAAAATGATGGAGAACGTTCTCTTGATGCTCCTCACACAAGAAGCAATTTGTATCAATGCCAAGAGCCCTCGTAAAAAAAAAAAGAAGGTTCTTCAAGGAGCTTGTGATTTGTCATGAAGGATAATGAATGCTTTTACCTTCTACGCTCGTTCAAGCCACAATTTAATGAACATAAATTGAAAGTGTGGAAGGTTTAAAGTGTTTGCTTTTTCGCTTTAACCACTAAGGCTTCAGAGGGATTTTGGGAAATTGAATTGGAATAGAATCTTTTCTTTAACACTCTATCAAGGGTTTTCAAATGCCCTGTATTTTGGTCTGTCGGTGTGAATGTTGGCAGCCTACCTTGGGGGCTAAACTGGCAAACATAAGCCCCCTTGGCGTTGAATTGGTGTGAGCTAGTCTGAGCACGTTGATCGAGGGACCCGTCCTGGGCCTCGGAGCCATTCACCCAGCGCAACTTAGCTGGAGAGTCGACATCCTGCCCCACACCTCGCTCCCTGGGAAAGAAATGGACAGGTTTCACACAGATTAACACTGTGCCAGCTTGACATCTAGTTGAGTGGCAGATGACAGCTGGAAGATTGACTCTTCACTTGAAGTGTACACAGAAAGATGAATACATGTCCAAAAAAGAAAAAACTCTACAGGAAATGATCATATCTGAAGACTCAATGATGAAAAATCTCATACATCTTGTTATGAATGTGAAAGTGATGTCAGATGGAAAAAAAACATCTTCTACAAGAGTAGAATCAATTAGTGGGAGTGACATTGTAGGGTTATAAAGACGCCTGTCTTCAGAAATCAATGATAATTAAAGCTGCAAGCAGCGTTGAGTGGGTCTTCGACACTCCGCAGGCTGTTGTCCGCACGTCGACGTGTCACGTAGGTGTCTTGAGGACTCGTCGTTGGCAAATGTGGGAATTTTCAGGCCGATCGGACAACGTACATAGGAGTTACAGCAGTATCATAAACATTGTGTTTGATGGTGAGTGATCTATCGCCATGGTAACGGCATTTGATGACACCCAATAATACGCCTATATGTGTTGAGGGCTGCATCGTTATCAAACCTGTGAAGTTTTGGCTCCTCTGGTCTCAGACCCTAATAATGGGCTTTGATTGCCCAAGTAGGGTGGATAGCAGTGTGGCGATGTCAGATACTGAGTGTGTCCCTGTGATTACTAAAGAAACATTGGATTTTTCAATCAATGAGTCCGCTAATGGACTGCACATTTTCTTCCCACGCCTTCTGTCAGTTTTACAATGTTAATAGAAAGCAACATTACCAAAATAAAAGGTGCTGTATGAAGGCACACTCAAGGAAATGGAAGAAAATTAAACATCTAAAAAATGTTGTTTGATGCTGTACTTTTTTTCTGACATGTCCAAAAATCCACCCGGATAAAAGCAATTTCCTTCCCAGTCTTGTTTTCTTATTTTTTTGGATCAGCCTCTCTATGTCTATTTTTTTTTAACAGGCCTTCTTATATAAGAGAGGGGTTGGAGGAACACACACACACACACACACACACACACACACACACACACACA
>CALSBZ010004422.1:742976-753579 GCA_943591055.1 Gobionotothen gibberifrons
TCGGAAGGCTTCAGTAGAAGCTGCTGGGAGTCCCAGCAGATTCTACTGAAGCCAGTCCCCAACTCCGGGGACTTCCGGCCGGGGATTTTCGGCGGCAGTATACGCCGTGAAGTTGTTTGCGGCCTGCCAGTAAACCCAAAGCAGAAGAAGAAGAAGAAGTGACGTCCCCCAGGGACTTATTTCCGGTGTGAACGCTATCTGTATTTAGTGCCCTGGGGTATTAAGTGCCGCGGCACTAAGTGCCGGGAACTAAGTACAGCAAAGTACTCGGTGTGAACGCGGCTAGTGTGAACGCGGCTTGTGGGTGTGGTGCATTTAGAGAAAAAACAATACTGATTGGATGAAAACGGATATCTCATATTGTTTCAGCTCCCTACTAAACGTACGCTTGTGGCATTCCTGTGCGATTATTACGTTGATCCAGTTTTGTGCCAAATTCCCGATTTGATAGTGACTTTTGTGTGAGTGTTTTTCCTGAAATGTAACCAATTTAATCTCTGAACATCATCTGGGTTATTTTATCAGACTTTAGAAAACCATTTTCATAGATCGAGTTTTACTCCTGCTGACAAACAATTACGGGTAAAACCAGTTGAGAGCTCCTTAGTGCTTCCGTTTTTAATATACCCCCCCAATATCTCTCACTCTCAGGGCCTCGGCCAGTGGAGCACCGCAGAGTTCAACAGCTCTGAGAAGCAGCAGAAGTTCCTCCGGTTGATGGGTGGCTTCAAAAAGGGTTTCCAGCCGGCATCGGACAGCAGCGGGGCAGCAAACATGGCGCTGGGGAAGGGCGCACAGGAACAGCTGCAGCAAGGGCTTGTGGGAGAGTTTGAACGTGCACAGTCGCGTAGGATTGACTTCAGTAACAGGGGCACCGGACTCGGGTTCACTCCAGCTTCGAACAAGAAGTTCGTCATTGACATCCATGCAAGCCGATCAGTTCGCTTTGATGATTGATCCAAATGTGTATAATCTTGAAAACGTGTGTATGGTTGTGCAAACGTATCACAAAAGAATATTATAACTTAGAAATTAATGAATTTCAGAGTCAAATTGCCATTGTACATATTGTACATCTTCCTGCCTGATGAAGTGGACTGTTTTTATTGAAAAGATTGTAACTGAGCCACTGTTAGAGTTGAGAGTTGATGTGATTTCAGTAGGTCACAACAGCTGGTATGAATGTTTAAAACAATAAAGGTGTTTTTAACCGATGTCATTTTTCTTATCTCCCATGATTTGTTCAGTGATTTTTCTGTTAGTTGAATATTAGAAACTGATGAAATGTACTATATGGCACAGTTTCATTACTGAATACAAAATAACTTCCCTTGTATCAGTGTGGGTGAAAAGAGGAAACTCACGTTAATGGCTTTTATAGTTTTTTATTTTGCAAACTTCAAGACAGAATGGAAAAATGTCTGCTTATTGTCGGCTCATTCATTTAATTTTGACAATCTTCTGTAAACCAAGAGAAATATCTGACTAACATGGGCGGTTAGTCCAGCTGTGACGCTGATTACACATTAGGCTCTCAATCATATCACTCCCCTCTGCTGCAGACAACCTTTTCCAGAAGTTGGAAAGGATGTTAGTGTCCCCTTTAATGTACAAAATGACATCATGCAGAAGAAGTTTCTAAGTGCAGCAATTTTGGTCAAATCCTCAATTTCAGACCAATAACAGCCATTTTAAAGAATTAAAAGAATTTCTTTTGCACCAACTGCTTCATCCTCAGAGTCACTAGATGATCGGCCATAATACTTGTTAGCAAAACTGAGTAAATCCTGCCTTTGAAATAGTCCTTTCTTTACTTATGCTTTTCAACATAGTGGACACTTACAAAGTTGGGCAGCTACAATGTCACCAAGTCAGCCGGGGTTGTCATCAAGCAATTGAAAGGCAACTTTAATAACTAATGTTGCTGATGCGTGCACTGAGCGAAAAATGTCTCTTAACAACCGTCACTACATAGTTTCGAATATGCCTGATGCTGATTCAGTGTATTCCAGCTGGACCAATCAAACTATGACACCATGTCCAGAGAGCTATACAAAAATAGAAGTAGCCGAATAAAATCTTTCAGAAAGAAACATCTATAACAGAGTTGCGAGGCTGTTAGGTCAGCGAAAGAGAGAGGTGAAGCTGTGTGTTCCTTGTGATATAATCTGTCGTCTCATCATGCCTGAAGAAACTCCGGCTGCACTCGCGCCACTTTGCGGAATTCTTTGCTGTGCGTCTGCGGGCACTGCATCTCACACCAGCTGATGGGAACCATCTGGGCACCTGATTCACAAAGACAAAGTGTGGTCAAATAAGAGACAATATATTCTATAATCAGTGTCCACAGCAATATACATTATTCAATTATTGGTTCATACACATTTTAAAAAATCTAATTCAGAACTTTCCAGGCCCAATTCTCTAAAGTTCCTTCACATAACATAGTTTGGGACAAGAATCAAGATTCATTACTGTTAAAAACCCTGAGAACTTTAAGAATCACTTAACAGACAATAACATTTCAATAGACTACAAAATTATATAAATTCAAGCACGTACAACGACGACCCATATTTTCTTTTCAAAAACCTTGACCTTGATTTAAATCCTTGAATCAAACTTTTCTGTCTGCGGTAGCAGTCTGGCATTCAACACTTCTGTAGCTTTAAATGTCACTCATTTTTTTGTCACTTCCTTGGATTGAAAGCTGTTCCTCGTGTCATTTTCTTTTCTTACATTTCTACACAAAACTATGCTTGGCTACTAAAAACAGTTACAAAACTTCTGCCAAACTGTAACAGCAAATGTTTGATAAATACGACTCACTTTGCAAATATTTGTGACAATAACTGTCTCAAGTTTATCACACACATATAACAACAAAGACTATAACAACCCTGTAGTGCAACACTACCTATGTGCAATATATATTTACCGTAAATAGCTGTACAATATATACTTCCACTTTTAATATTTTCACCTGGCTGCTACATTTTCAAAACAGTTACTGGTAATGGATGTGTATTTTGTAAATTGTGCAATTTCTATTTGTATCGTTTAATATTTGTTATGCATGCTCCTCGAGTGATATTAAGCTATCTTTGGCTCTTTACTTGCTGTAACAAATGTACATTTCCCCTCTGTGGGATGAATACGCTTATTCTGAGTCTGATCAGGTCAGTCGTCTTGCACCACCTGGTGTTCAAACAAGATACGTTCAATCTGTGCAGTGCTGTATTTTGAAGTGGAAAATAAAAAGGTTGTTTTTTGAAAGTTACCTGCTTCACTGTGTGCCACCACCACCCCCAGCTCGTTCTCTGCTGTTGTCAACAGGTAGTTTGACTGCACGTCTCCGAGAGAAATCTGACACAGGTCAAGGGTTAACAACAGATAGTAAACAGCACACATCTACACTAATGCATTGCTCTTTTAAATGGACTCGCAGTGAATATCCAAAGCAGTGTTGATGGGTTTTTAAAAGTAACAATGTGCATGTGTCACGCCCCCAGAGGGAGTAATAACAGAGCACGACTTCTTTGTTTACTATCCCAGTCATTCAGAGTTTAAAGGATGAAAACAAAAAGGCGAGCTAAATACTTTGCATAGCTCTCAAATAGTTTCATTCTTGAGATTGTTACTTATGCGTCTTAGACCCGAGAGAAGGATACAACTTTGGCCAAGACGATGTCGCCAGGTCTGAAGCTTTTGTACGTCTCCACCTGTAACAATAAAAGACAAAAGCTTAACGCTAAGCATGTCATCTTTGAAATAAGTAAACATCTAATGATCTGATTGAAATCATGGATTCAAACACACCTTGTCTTTCTCTGTGGCACGCACATCTTCTTTCCTGTAGAGTCAGAAAGCATTGGCTCAGTTTTGAGAATGACAGAGAGAACCTTATTTCACTATGTAGACCGCTTCAGGATTCAGAATGAGAATCAAATGGTAGGTTTGCACACACTAGAAATGTGCTTTGGTGTACAATGTTCCGTACATAAACACAGTAAGAGAAAATAAGTTTGGCAAAATAATGTGGAGAAAATGTACAGCACACCTGAATTAAAAGTGGAAGAACTGTGCGGTTTTCAAAAGTGGTATTATTGTGCAGAAATGTGAACGATAGTCAGATCAAGGTTTCACCGTTCGAAGTATGAGAAAGGTAACGTTAAATTAAAAGGAGCCCAATTATGCTTTTTTTGCTTTTCCCTTCCCTGTAGTGTGTTATATAGGTTTAGGTGCATGTAAACGGTCTGCAGAGGTTAAATCCCCAAAGTTCCTCCAGAGGGAGTTTCTCTCCCACACACTCCCCCCCGCCTGAAACTGCTCCATTGTACTCCTTTGTTTACTTCCATAACATAGTGACATCACTACGTAACACTCACGCTTCTATTGGCTAGCGCTCTGACACACGTGATAGGCTAAGGGGCGGTACATCTCTAAGCAGTAAACCCATCTCAACAAAGCCGGCCAGCTAACCAATCAGAGCAGACTGGGCTCTGGTTTCAGACAGAGGGTGAAAAGAGGGGCTGCATCACAGGCAGTATGAGAAAAATAAAAGACCTATTTGAACTTTAAAGCATGTAAACATGTCACAAAATACAGATATGAACCTGAAAAAGAGCACAATAGGGCCCCTTCAAGGTAACGCAGTGTCAGTGGGAGGAGATAAGACTGTGACAGTGGTTGTCCCAGACTTGTGGATGAGGACAGTAGCCGTTTCTTTAGCTGGAGGTTTAGATCGTAGCTGTATGCTATAGAGGGGCAGTTTACCTGATAGTTCCTCTGAAGCGGTCCTTCAGCGGTGTGGAGCCTACATAAAGGATGTGGACTTTTGCGAACCTGGGGTTAATGCTGGTCACCTGTCCAAGCAAAAAACAGTTAGGCTTGAGACAAACCACAGATCTTAATCCAAGCTATGAAGGATCACAATCAGATCATAAGTAGCGAAATATGCATACCTTACAGGTGACTATAGCTCCTACATCTGGTAGTAGTTGTGTTTCGGTTTCCCTTACAACCGAGATCACTGGTAACTTAAAAGAGACACATTGCAAACAGAATTTCAGTCATTGTTGAAGTTAAAAAACAGCCCGAGGAATAAACCTGTCATTCTAAAAATAGTTGCCATTTCACCAGAGTGTTGCACAACATTTGTGAATGAAGAGAAATATGTTTGTTCCTTCATTCACATTCACAAATGTTGCACAACACTCTGGCACTCCTCATTGCTTCTGCCGCTTCCCCTACCTCCCTCCAACACACAGACACACCCACCACACCCCTTACCTCCTCTCCTTCATTTTTCTTGAGCACATAGCCTGTTAGTGAGGAGTAAATGCAGCCGTGTCGCAGATAAATTCCTGTGCCGGGAATACAGTCTTCTGTGCTGCATAGCTTGTCACCTAGGGATGGGGAAAAATAAAGACAGTGTTGGAGAAAAGGTCTTATGTCAGCTTTCTAAAAGTGGAGGTGGACCATCACCCCTAGAATCTGAATACATTATACAGTTGTGTGAGGAATAATATCAACCATAGGGAGTAAAATAGCAAAGTACTGCTTTCACAAAGCAAATACCAAAAATAAAACGAGTGTGGCTATTATGTAGATGTTATTTACTAGACATCGGGACATTGTGTGTATTCCTACTTCAATTTATAACTATTATGCATTCCCATGCAGCTATATATATATATATATATATATATATATATATATATATGATATTTTTTACTTTGTGAAGAAGAAAAAAAACATGGATATTAGGAAATTAAAGTAAAACAATTCCAGAAACAAAACAAAGTCCTGTCTGCACAGAAAATATGATTTACCTTATACAACAATATTTCCATAACAGTCCTTCCTCTAAAAGGAGGACAGTTATTAATCTCTTAAAAAACTTATTTTGTCTCTTTCAGTAACTCCACTTTGGCATAACATGACATGAAATCCCGTGGGACTGACACATTGAACACATGTAGCTACTTTATATTTCTGGTGTTTCTACGCAACTTTAAAGACTCAATAAGGTCAGACCTCAAATAATTGCTGGGTTTTAAGCATTTGTTTTGGACATTTCCTTCTGCACAATATAACTCAGCATGTTACATGGGTGAGTCAAAACAAGTGTGAGAAGGAATGCTGCTGTATGCCCGGGGCGATGGGCAGGGCAGGAGATGAAATGCTGTAGAAAGTAAAAGTCTCACAGATCTGAGCCAGAAGTACGGGTCGGTATACTTACATTTATTTTCTAATTTTTATAAGAGCCCAACTGACCATATCCGTCATCTGATACAGTTTTACAAGAAACTAAAAAGGTAACGTTTTCTGTGCTAGAATCCAAAACCCAAACAACTCATGGCAGCTGGGAATAATTAACGGAGTTTAACACTGTCAAACTGCATCGTCGACTATATTTTCTAGGACCATAGTGACATTGACTAAAGGCACCATTGACACAAGAGGACAAAATGTTCCAAAGTTTGGTTTAACTACATCCTAAGTGTTAGTACAATTACATTTACGGGACTCACCTGGAACACACAGCTTCATGGGCGACATGTTTTCGAGAAGAGCAGATCCTCCAGTCGATTGGCTATGACGAAGAGCTTGAGTCGATTCTGATTGGTCTGTGTCACGCTGAGCGGAAGCAGGACGGCTCAGTCGGCCATTTTTGTTGAGGCAAACATGAGCACATGTCAACGCAAGAGATGCAGCAAAGCAGAACCATCCACACATTAAATATATTACATAAGGACTGTTACCTACTTCTACGGTAACAGTTTATAACATTATTAATACTAATAATGTTATATACATTAATAATACATAGTTTGAATTACATCAAGTACTGTCTGTAATGACAATTGTGAAAGCAATAGCAATATTCTAATTGGATTGGTTCAGAGCATAGACTGTATATATAAATGGACGTAGGGTCCGTGACGTCACCCATAGGATTCTGCAGAGTTGCCGAGAAGCCCTTAGTAGGCGTAGTCGGCCACTAACGGCTCGACAGCGACGTCAGAGTTCAACTCCCGCCTGCTCCAGCCTGTCCCAAATAAGGGTAAAGAGGCGGAGCCGAGGCGGGACCTGCTGCCTCCGAGCTGAAAGTTCAAGAGCTAGCTGAAGCTACCAAGCTAAGCTAACATGCTCCCCATCTGCACACTGCCGTCACATTTTACGTTTCTAAGGTAAGCGGACATGAAACTATTCGCAAAACTATAAATAATAATCTAAGTTATTGAGTTGTTAGCATAATACTTCAGAATCTTAAAATCCCTTAACGTTTGTTTGCAATTGTGCTAAATTCAACACTGGAATCAAGCAAATATTAATATGTTTGCATGACATTAGTTATTTATATTTTGATATCACTTAACTATACGTTTAATACATTTAAGTCAAGCTAAGGTACATGTGATGGTAGCTAGTTAGTGCTCTTACCTGTGAGGCCTCCTCCAAACAGCATAATAACCAGACTGTATCATTAAAACTAAGTACCAGTTCTAGATCCTTGACTTTAGACAAACAATTAAAAAGACAAAATGTATTTAAAGACCAATCTTTATTTGAATGTGCCTCTTAACCTGATATATTAGTTATACAGTAATAGTATTGACAATCTAAAAAAACTGAGCAACTCAACAGTCAACTTTATATTTCTTATTGTCTAAAGCATTTATTATTTTCATTTTTCCCCTCTCATATTCAGTGTGGACGGATTGAGACAGCGTGGTGTCCAGAGAGCTGCAGAGACTTCAGGGAGAAACCTCCGTGTGATGGACGTCCTGTCTGTTGGTTTGGAGAGGACTGAGGGTCTTTCCTCAGCGAGGAGGACCAGGCCTGATGGAGGAGCCCATGCTGGGCAAAGCTGATACCAACTGCACAGGCCTAGTCTGTCACTTTATTTGACTAAATGTGTTTACTTATACATTCAATAGGTTTACACCTTCTGTCCATATGTGCTTTTTATTTAAAACATGTTTGATTAACTTTTGGTTCACATTTCAATAAATTGTATTTGTATTTGCATCCATTATTCTTACTGAAAATGTTAGATTACACATTCACATCTGACTGAAGATTGGCTCGATTTATTTGTGACGTTGCAAACTCTGCGGTACAAGGCACAAGCGATGTGAAGCTCTTAAAGTGAGGCAAATAGAAATAATCAGCTGATGGAGTGTAGATGTGGAAATAGCTGCATTCGATCAGCTGACTGTGTTTTCACAATAAAAGTAGTTTCTTAGTGAATGTCCTGTACTGGTCTTAAAATCTCATAACATCAGCTTTTAATGTTCCTCTTGGATGTTCTTCTTGACCCTCAGAGAAGGAGAAAATGTCGTGTCTTTCAGGCATGTCCTTTCCTAACAGAAATGACAGGAAACATAAAACATATTATTGCAGAACAAGTGTGTTATTTATGAAAGCGGTGTGTTTGTGTGTTTAGGGGCTGTAGAAATAATTATTTTGTAATTGTAATGTTTTTATTTCAACAGTGAGCTACAAAGACAATCAGATTATGAATGAACAGTATGAAGCTCATCAACATTGAAATATATCTTATTATCAACATACTATTTAACTGTTATCAAAATGGTTGTCTCACTGAAAGAATACATTTTTTACAGACAATATTGAGAGATAAATAGTAGCAGTTCTCACTATGTGTTAAATATCTTTGCCTTCAATACATTAAATTAGAAAGCTGACAAAATCATATTGCTTGTTAACATCTAAATGTAACTTTTTGCATGGAAAAAACCCTCAACTTAACTGATGTGTAGGTGATCTAGTATTTAGTATTGTTTAATGGAATGTATATCAGTGTATTCAAGTCAATACTTCATTTATTTAAACCAATATCTTTCTTGATTCTTTGTAAAGTATGAAAAAAAAGAGTCTTTAGTACCTGTGCTGAAGTTCACTGCTGTGAGGAGTCCAGTTCTGTCTCTCACTCTCTGGTCCAGCCTGTCTGCATCACCTGGACACTTTAAACAAACAGATATATATGTAAAGTACCATGTGTACAAACAATATAACTGATTCTCTTCTGTTGAACATGTTGGATTGTGTATTGTCCGAGTCAGGGTCCTTTTTATTTTACTGTAACTTTGGAAGTTGTGTTACCAATGCTTACTGTTTATTTGATACCAATTTGGTAATGCAATTAATAAAAACAACAAGGTTTCGGTTCGTTCTTCAGATGACTGTGACGTTAACGTAATCATCTTGAAATATGACATTAATAATTGTAATATTTTGATTTCACATACACTACTTCGACATTAGCTTGTCTACATACTTGAGCATAGCCAATTTAAATTAACCTTAGCATGCATACAGTTCCTATACATAATAAAATATCTCTCTAAGTTACAAGGATGACCTTATTTTATCAAGCTCAAACAGAAGCCGTTTGTTGTACAGTATTATCCCACTTAACGCTTAACACTTGTCTATTTCGTTTTAACCTTTATATATACAGTCTATGATTTTAACTTGGAGGCTACGATTAGCATCGTTAGCACCGACGTAGCTACCACTCGACACGCTAACCCAAGCCTTAACATCAATTACGTAGCTGATTAAAATCATTAACACATACATAAGTACTCGAATTGTACTTACCGCAGAACCGTATTCATGCTCTGTCTGTTTCAACCGCAGAGCGAGTCACAATAGTCTGATATATAAGCATGAAGAACGAACAAACACGGCCGGGGTCAAGTTGTGTTCCCCGGATGAGCTTAGCAGGCAGAGTCCCTGTAGCTTCACGGAGCAGCTAGCAGAGAGACAGGACGCTAACAGCAGCAGTCACTTGACAGAGCCGTCACTCTATGTGACCACGCCCTAATTTATGCAAAAACTTTAAGACCTAATATAAATAAAAGGATCGTGTTAGAAAACAATTCACTCACAGATTCATAATCATGAAGGTGGAATCTAACTATATTCATAATAAAATGTATTGCATCCATGGGTAGAAACATGTTTTTTTCTGCTGTAAAGTTGGGCATTTTAACATGGGGGTCTATGGAAATTGCTCCTTTCTGCAGTCAGTCTCTATCGGCCAATATATGAACTGCAGTGTGTGGCACTTCCGTATTGGCGTCCCGGCTCTTCCCCAGAGTTTGCCGCTTGGTTCAGAGCCGTATAATGAACTGATAAGCGACCTCGTCTGATCTCCGGTTTTACGGGAAAGAAAGACTGAAGTGGATTATTTAAAGGCTGATGAATTAGTTGTTTCTATTTCGCAGCAGCATGGATTTTTTTTTACATCTCTGTGGCGTGAACAGCCCAGCAAGACATCGAGAGTATTATTATAGAAGTTGAAAAAGCCCTGCTGGGTATAAGAGGAGCATACAAGAAAGGAGCCTTAAGTGTGAGAGTGCGGAAGCTTTTCCCCGGACCTCAGGCGGCTGTCCGCAGAGAGCGGCAGGGGAAGGTAAAGCATAAATCAAACACCCACGCTGTGAACTACACCAGACCACAAAACAGCATTAAAGAAAAAACAAGCGGCAGCTCAGAGGCAGACAGTGGGAAGGAGAGATGCGAGAGAAGGAAGGCGCCATGCAGAGGCTTGGTGCAGTGCACT
>CALSBZ010004422.1:763579-791933 GCA_943591055.1 Gobionotothen gibberifrons
TATGTCCCGTATATCGTTATCGATCAGAGTATGAAGGAGTGTGGCGATCTCATTATACTTGGCTGGTAAACACTCGTCTGAAAAGTGGCGGCGGCTTGGAATGATAAACCTGGGCTCCAAATGATGAATTAGCCGACTGAATCCTTTATCTTCGACGAGGGAGAAGGGCTGGTCGTCAAGCGCCATCATTTCTATGATGAAGTTAGAGATCGTTTTAGCCCTGGGGTCGTCTCTGGCAAACTTCTTGCCTTTTTCAAAAGCCTCGTTGATAAGTAAAAGCCCCGGTGCATTTGCAGCTGGATTTGGATTAGCCGCTAGTTTAGCAGAGCAGGCATCTTCGTACGCTTTAAACACACCATCGTAGCGATGGCGATGTTTCTGACATGACTGATCAGGTTGGAAGTATTGTAGGTCGTTGACTTTTTCCCTCCTCGTGGAACTTCTGCATTGCATTTGTTACAAATAGCAAGCGAACTGTCTACCTCCGAAACTTTAAAATAGTCCCATACCACCGACGACATGTTTGTTTACTCTCCTGGCTTCACGGCCGCACAGGCATGAGTTAGGGAGCGCTGGATTTGTGAAAAACTCCCCTCTTCCTATACCACTAATACCACAGTACTGGCAAAACGGGAGGAGCCGAGTGAAAAACAAGCGCCCCTCATCCCAATCCACCCACACCGCAGTATTTTTTTACCCAAAAAATATATTGTATGTTATCGGTGCTATTAATACTGTTATCGGGTTTATCGGTATGACGTCATAATTCCTAATATCGGGCCGATAATTATCGGGCCGATAATTATCGTGCATCCCTAGTTTGCTGTGCTGCCTGGGGATGCTCAAATCGCTCAGAGAAAGGAGTACGAATGTACGGCTTCCCCACTGACACAAAGCGGAGGAAAAAATGTCTGGCTCAAGTCAGCAGGAGCAATTTCACGACCAACAGCAAAAAAATATGTGAGGTTATTATATTATATACAAACACTGCATTTGCACTTTTTCACAAAACAAAAACCACACCATTGGGAAAGCTTAATGTTTTGTTTAATAAAAAAAAACAGGGAAAGGCTTGAAAAACACAGAGTTGAGACTCAGGGTGCAGAGTGAGGGTCTCAGTGCAGGTATTCAGGCTCCATTGAATCCCCCTCTGGTTCTTGTGCTGAAAGAGGGAGTAACAGACAGGAGAAAGGGTTATACACATCTATATAGCACACCTATTGGATGGGAAATTGCCTTGGGGAGATAAGGTGTGGTCTTTGTTCCCAACTGAAGTTATGGAACTTTATTATTTGTGAGTTTAACAAAGTATGACAAATGGCATCAGTAACAGATGTGATGTGAATTTCTATAAAGTTGTCTCACATTATTGGTCATATTTTATATACAGTATGTAATGAGTATAACATGTCCATTAAGTATAAAGTGTTTCCTAATACTGTGTATTCAACCACTATGGAATATGTATGTGGGCAGACAAAACTGAGTTGTTCTGTGTGTGAAGTAACCTCAAGTCACTCCGCAGGCACATTTTGATGATAATACAGTGATAGAATACATGTTTAGTATGCTTACTTATATAAAACAGTAGTATTAAATGTACCTTGTGTTTTCACTCTCACTTAAGTCCCTCTCCCTTTGCCATCAATCCAAAATCAGCTGAGCTGCAACATTATACAGACAGGTAATAATCAACATAATCACAAGCACACAATATGGCTCTGCTAAAAACACTCACTCTTACACGCACCAAAGTTATATTGATCTAATATTTAACTCCCTCCACCCCCGCATACAATCCCGTTTAGAAGCCCCTCTTCTCTAATTCAACAACGTTGGACGAAATGACATTAAGAGAACGGAATTTACAATTAAAAGGCTGTTCAACGTGTGTTGCTAATTTGATCCGGGATCCTAGCTTAATCTGTTATCTGTAAATGTTCCCTACATCTACTAATTTAGGGATAATCCACTGACATCCTTTAATACACATGTTAATTTGAATCAGATGTACTGATAATATCCGCAATATAAATCTTTAAACTTCTTCTTACCTTTAAAAGTCCGTCACGAACGGTCTATTATGCTACAACTCCACAGCTCTGCTAGCCTTTGCGCTAACTTCCGGGGAACGAATGAGAGGCTCCGCGATCCGCCATTGCTGTAAAAAAGTGGTCCATTGGAGTGAACGGAGATGACAGAACTCTCCTATTATACGACTCTGGATTGGTTTTGCTTATTAATATGGGGCATGCACTGAAGTGTGATTAGGAATAAAACTATTTATTTTAGGAGGGGAAGCATGGCAAAGAACAGTTACAGAATCGATAAGTCTCTCTGAATTTAGCATAGTACCCTAAAAATAAAAACCTGAAAAGATTTGCATGCAAGTAGGTAGTCTTCCTTTAAAACAAAACCTATTGAGTATTCTTTTTTGAGGGACTTAACCCAACCAACTCTTTAACTATATTATTCATAAACATTGGGGACATTTATGCAAGAAAATTATGTTGGACACAGATTAAACACAATATAATGGTTCACAACATTTATTTATTTTCTCACAATGCCACAGCAAACATATATCAGCAGTGCAGATAATATCAACCTGCCCTTTTAACAACAGCCAGTGTCTCTTTATAGGTTATACTGCTCCATCTGAGCTTCACCTACACGGATCAGAAATAGGAATGATTACACGGGGTGACTCTGCAGGGTTAGTCTATGTTTGCTCATATTTGCTGGTCCCGAAATTTGCTTTTTGGTCAATAGTTAAACCATATTATAGCTGAAATCCACTATGTAATACTGACATGTGTGTTTCAGTATTTCACAAATAAAGACTAATTTAGTGTGCCAAAGCTGGGTGTCATCAAAATAAAGTGCACATCGTGTGTCTGTAATGACGGTAACAGTAATTGACTTGGTAATAAATTAATAACAGAAACACACATGATTGATCTGTACTCTAGCTCATCCAGAGGAAAGGGGGTCTATTTCTTGGCTTTGCCCTGAGCAGCCACAGCTTCCATGGCCTTCTTGACGGTCTCCTCATCCCCCAGGAACTGCATGGGTCCTAAAGGCTTCAGGTTCTTGTCCAGCTCGTACACGATGGGGATACCTGTTGGCAGGTTCAGCTCCATGATGGCCTCCTCGGACATACCTTGTACAAAAGTAACAGATATTCAGAGTTTAGGGTTTATTTGCATTGAAATGCTTTTAAAAATCTCATCAGACTTAGACATAACAGTTTTATTTCAAGTAGTTTATCAGGTTCTCATGAGCTGAGGTCAGCAAAGTATTCTATTTAATTATCTTGACACAGAGATGACGGTTATATTTTCAAGTTATCTAATCATCAAACGCACTTTTACGCACATCCCTTGTGCATTAATCCTTTCCAATGGTCTGAAGAAAGTTAACATAATCATTCCTTATGACCAAATAATTGCAACTCAATAATCTGTTAAATTCACATAGAAACATATTTTCATCACTTTACCTTACATTTTGTTTCATTTTTTTTGCATCACAGATAGGATGCACATCTTTTTAAGTGAACACCCTATTTAGTGAAATACAAACAATGAAGCGCCCATGCATTAGTTTATGATAAACCTTAAGGTTTTTCTGTATAAGTTTGAAATAAATAACATAAAAAAATATTAATTTCAAATTGTTACATTTTTCCCAAAACTCATTTATTCAATGTTGGATCATTTGAGGGGTATTTATGAGTGCAAATGAATTCCTTATACTGTATGGCTTTGGAATATTGTATGTTCCACTGTTGGAGAATCCTGGAACAACAACACTGTAGCTATTGTGAGAAACAATAAAATCTTCGATGCTTGACTTTAACATAGGGTATAAACGTATGGCACTGGGAAGTGGCTTAAAAGTATCTGCTCTGTCTCTTACCCTCAAGGTGCTTGACGATGCCTCGGAGACTGTTGCCATGGGCAGCAATCAGCACCCTCTTTCCTTCTTTGATCTGAGGAACGATCTCTTCGTTCCAGAAAGGCAGAGCCCTGGCGATGGTGTCCTTGAGACTCTCACAGCTGGGAAGCTGGTCCTCTGTCAGGTCGGAGTAACGGCGGTCCTACAACAGAAGAAGAACGTCGTCAATTGTGTTGCCTTACACTGACGTGATAAAGATGTCTGCATGTAAGACAGAACATGTTTTCCAGTGCTCCCACCTTGCTTATGGACTGATAGAAGTCATGCCCCTCATCCATGCATGGGGGAGGAATGTCAAAGGAGCGCCTCCAGATCTTGACCTGCGCCTCTCCGTGTATGGCTGCTGTTTCAGCCTTGTTCAGACCTGTCAGGCCACCGTAGTGGCGCTCATTCAGGCGCCAGGTCCGGTGGACGGGCAGCCACATCTGATCGATGCTGTCCAGAACAAACCACAGGGTGCGGACGGCCCTCTTAAGGACAGAGGTGTAGCAGATATCAAATTCATAGCCGGCGTCTGAAGTGATCAGAGACAAGACGTGAAAAGAGAGAGGTTTCATTAATGTGTAAGAGCAGGGCAGCATACACATAAAATGTGTCTTTTAACACAAAGGAAACATCAGCATTGTTTATTGCTTCTCTCGCAACATCTTTTGCTTTTGCTTAGTCAGGGGCAGGGCTACACCAGGGGACACTGGCAGGCTGGGGGCTCTGCAGGACGAGAAATGGAATACATTAAATAAAACACTGTGAAGCTCAGTGAACGGCAACATTTCACTCAGCCATAGATTATCAGTAATCTATACTGATAACAAAGGCTCCTTTGCTCTGCAGTCTGGCATTGCCCCATGTTTCTTAGTGACAGATCTGAAGCAATAATCATGATGTCATCAGATGACCACATTTAGATTTGGTTTACATACATAATTAACACCAATCATTATAATCAGTATACATTATTTATCCCTGGGGAAAATTAGATAAAATAACAATAAAATGAAGTGAATCTGCTGGCTTGCTCACTTTTTCCTCAAGACATCCAAGACATTACATCCAAATGATGTGTCGGTGCTGTATTTGAAAATGTACCTACGTTCCAGTTAAATCTTTTTGGATATTTCTTAATAGATGGATGGCACCATGACTTCCCCATTTACTGACTTTATAAATTCACCATACAATGGATATTATGCAATTCCTAAAATATATTGCAAGTGTCTTAGGTAGGACACGAAGAACATAAAGACTCAGAAAGTGAGTGCCAGAATGTATGATCAAGCCATTTTGCAGCATCTACATTCTCCAGTTTGTTATGACTTCATGCAGCCTAATAAACACAGATGATTGGTCACTGCTGGCTCGTCCTTTGTCGCAGTGGGCCCTGCTACCTGTTGTCTCCCTATTCAGCAGAGTTGCATAACAAGCCCTGTCTTAATCCAATGACCGAGAGAAAAAGCCCGATTAGGCCGTGTGTCATTCATCATCTGGTACCTTTCAGGGCCTGCCCTCCTCTCTTTGCCTCGTGTTCTCCGGTGTCACTCAGGTCCGCGTCGAACCAGCCGCAGAATCGGTTCTCCTGGTTCCAGCAGCTCTCTCCATGGCGGATCAGCACCAGCTTGTAGGCAGCCATCCTCACACCGATGCCCTCTGCGCTGTATTTCCGGGAAAAGTGACTCTGGTTAAAATGGGGCAGCAACGCCGGCAGATGTGTCCTGATTTCGCTGCAACACAAAAGACGGCGACAAAGAAGCGAGCGCAGTATTTTTGTGGTTCTAAAGGGATGTTCTGTTGGCACTTTGTGTGAGGAGTTGGCTGATCTGTCCGAACTTGACAGATCTCACGACACGAGCTCTCTTCCTGCCGGTTTCCACCAATCAGAGGACGAGCTGTGTCTGCCGGAGGAGGAGGAGGATGCGAACAGAGGCACGTCCACACGCCCAGCACTGCATCCTGCAGGCCTGGAAAACTGCCTTTTGTGGTATTATCAGATATTTTATAGTAGGCTAATACTAAAGTACAGTGTACAAGTAGTTTGTTTGAAGTAACTGCCCTGTATTCAAAATCTAAGCACCGACATATTTGTGTAGATCAATAAATTAAAGTAGCCTGCCAATTATGCAAAATAGCCCAATTTAAAAATAATAACAGTGGATGATAATTAGTGATGTGACAATGTGTGTTTCACTTTAATGTTACTGTTGCCAATTTGTAGTGGGTGAAGCAATGTTTAATTACTGTATAGCCTACAGCATATACTGTAGGTTAAACAATAATTATACATATTCATGTATTAGTTGACTTGTATTTATAGCCCCAAACATTGACAAACACAAACAGCTTTGAAAATGATGTGTTTGAATGTGGTGTCGTTTAACGGTATAAGGCAGAGACATCAAAGAGTATTTATTCTTAATTTGCAGTTTGCTCACAAGGATTTATGAGGACATCATGAACTTGTGAGATGGACTTCCCCAACTATGACAAACACTGACTGAATTACACATTTTCTTTCCAAAGCAAGTCATGTGGTTTAAACATCCTTCAACAACCTACTTCAAATCAGAATCAAAGTGCCAACTGAGTATGACACTGCATTTAGAGATCTTTTGATATTAACATTGGTGACATTAGACATTTCAATTGGGGCAATTTAAGTTTGCCAACTAAATGTACATTTGTCATGTGTTTCTCATTGGAAAGCTGCTCTTGAACATAGTATTTAATTGTCCAGGGACACGCACAGAATATAATTAAACACTTAATGAGATGAATGAGTTTCTTCAAAGAAATAACGTTTTAAATGACATAAGGCCAACATAGTTTGTCAATATTTATCGGTTTAAAAACGGCTAACAAAACAGTTATTCTTCAACACTGTAAAAGTCACGGGTGATTCATTTGTCACCAAATGCTTTTTAATTTTTATTGAGGTAATTGATTGAATTAAGTGTGCTCTCACGTGCCTTCCGTGGGTTGAATGATTGTGACGAATCAGCGGAAGAGATTAGGTTGTTGACAGGACCTTTTAAACGCTGATTGGTTAAAAATCAAAATACTCAACAGGTCCCGCCTCTCCCCGGAAGCTGACAGTCACCTGACTTTTCTTTTTTCTCCGTGTTTCCTTGTTAGCCAGCTTCAGTATTAGCCAACAAAACAACGGCCACACTGTCTTATTCCATTTCTATTTCGTCCTAGTTTCTCTTTCTTGTCCTTCTCCAGGAGTTAAAACTTCTTATTTACCTCCAACATCATGGACGAGACGAGTCCGCTCGTCTCTCCGCTCCGGGACTCGGGTGATTTCAGCTACTGTCCCACAGAGCCCACCAGCCCCCGGGGCGCGTTTGGAAGCACCCCGGGCTCGGTGGTCCGTATCCCGGCAGGCAGTCCGGGGCGCAGCCGGGAGAGACAGCCGCTCCTGGACCGGGGCAGCTCGCCGCGGGAGCCGCACAGGAACGAGTTCCCGGAGGATCCCGAGTTCAGAGACATCATCCGAAAGGCCGAGCGAGCCATCGAAGAGGGCATCTACCCGGAGAGGATCTACCAGGGATCCAGTGGGAGCTACTTTGTCAAAGACTCACAGGGGGTAAGAGCAGAAGCTGCTAACTTGCATACACCGATCACCCACTGTTGCTGTCAGGCTACGGTCCCTGTAGCTGTCTTATGACTGGTTTAAAGTGTGTGTGATGCAATGGTTGCAAGACTGTTTTGAAAAAAGTATTGGCCGCTTCTAGGAAAGGCAAAGGCCTCTTCCAACTAGCCTGGGATGACATGGCAAATAGGCAGTGCCAACTTTATATACACAGTCTATGATGCCAACACAAGAGGAATGAGATTTACTACCAAACGACCAACTCCTATAACAAGTTTATTTATTACTAAAGGTATTATAACACTTAAAGTATTGAGTTACAATACGCAATGTCTAAACAAAAAGAACATTTTAATTGAGTTATCTAAAAAATGAGCAAACTAGCTGGATACATTACTTGCTAAATGTATTCATTGTTGTCAAACTCATCTTGTAGCATGACCAGAGTTTAGGGTATACTCTCCAGGTGATGCACATCTGTTTGGAAACATAATCATCACATTTTAGTATCCCCTTACTCCCTAATCCTGTTGCTTTGCTCCCCATGAAAAGATCTTATCATCAACGAAACTGTGGCTTTGCTGTTCAGATCCTTCTAAGGCAGGTAGTCTTTGAAGGTCCACCAGCTGTCACTATGGTGTGTCAACAATAGCTCATAGATAAGATGCGTGTCATCCATTATTTCCGTTGTCTCTCCTGATTTTTCTCGCTTTCCCCAGTCTTGCAGTTCTGGGTTAAAGGTCAAAGTCTTGAGTTTCTAATCAAAAATAAGATGCTGATCCCAAATGTCTGGTTTGTTTTAGTTTCACAAACTGCTACACATTTCCAAAAACATCAGTGAATTATATAGAGCCTTTCTTTTTATCCTTTCTTTCTTAGTATTAAACATATTCTAAGCTGCGTGTTGGAGCTTTTTGTCCAATGGCCCACGTCCCTTGCCCCTCCCACCTCTTTGCTTTTCTTTCTTTAGTCACCAGTGTGCTAAGTAGTCATGTGCTTCCTCTCTGTGAGGATATAATTCTCGTCAATGAACAAGTTTTGAACAAGATGTGTGTGTGTGTGTGTGTGTGTGATTTCTAGCTTCTCTTTTGGTTTTAATAATAATATTAATAATTTCAATTTCTATAGCGCCTTTCACGAAACCCAAGGACGCTTTACAATGGGAAGTAACAAAACAAAACAAAACAAAACAAAACTTCTATTCGTTTCAGCTACAGTAAATGTTTATATGGACAACGTTTCACTTTCTAAGAAGTGAAATCTGAAACCACTTCCTGATAATCAGCCTATTCACTGTCCCTCTTCGAGCTTTGTGTGTTTCAGATGTGTTTTCAAGTTTGCAGAGGAGAGTAATGACAAGGAATTTAAATATTTAGTTGTTTAGTTGTTTATTCCTCGACCAAACCCATCCCTAAACATTCCCTTTCTTAAATCCTTTTGGATAGCGATCCTCTGTCGTCTCTCCCTTTCATGGTTTTCTGTCTCATTGTCCCCACTCTGCCTCCCTCCACAGAAAATCATTGGCGTGTTCAAACCTAAAAATGAAGAGCCCTATGGCCAGCTGAATCCAAAGTGGACCAAGTGGCTCCAGAAACTGTGTTGTCCCTGTTGTTTTGGCCGTGACTGTTTGGTCCTGAACCAGGGTTACCTCTCGGAGGCCGGGGCCAGCCTTGTTGACCAGAAACTGGAACTCAACATCGTTCCCAGGACCAAGGTACGGACACACACAGTGCTGCCTCTGCATCACCAGAAAAACTAACCATTTGGAAAAGCACTGCCTCTCTTAATCACTCTTTTGCACTCTAGGTGGTTTACTTGGCTAGTGAAACATTCAACTACAGTGCCATAGACAGGGTGAAGTCTAGAGGAAAGAGGCTAGCCCTGGAGAAGGTGCCTAAAGTGGGCCAGCGTTTCCACAGAATTGGACTACCACCCAAGGTAATATGATAACATCTTGTAAGGTGATTTTTTGAATGTGGATTTTTAATTCATCCAGTGATCTGGGACTTTCAATAAAAGAAAAACATTTATTTGAAGAACATTTGCTGTGTCTAAAGAGTCTTTCGCATACAGTTCTTGGTACATTTCCATCAACAATTTCTGCCACCGCAAAGGTTTTTTTATCATTCTTGTATGCTCTACATCCAGGATTATTTTGTACCTCTTTAATATTGTATTATTATAAAATTGTATTATCATACTTAACACAGCAATTCGTATCGATGCCAACTGCCATCAAACGTAAGGGAGTACAATTGTCGTAGGTCTTAATCACTTCAATATGGTGCAGATGAACAACATTTAAGACGCAGTGTGGACCTTATTGTATCTGTCTGGTGGCAGCAAACATATTATTTACTACATGGTGGTCTAGGTGCTGTTTTTTTACCAATGTATTTAATACACTACAAGTTTGCGAGATAAGTCAAATCACTCGCACATTACTTTAAAAGCGTAAATATGTTGCAGATTCAAGCAAGTCATCAGTGGAGAGTTATGATTTGTTGGCTTGCTCCACATTTAAAGAAGATTTGTCAGCCTTTCGTCATTCTTAACGTGCTTTTCTCTGCATGTCCTACACTGACAGAAACCGACTTTCCTATTTAAATATCCTTGCGCCCATTCACACATGACACCAATGCAGAGAATGTTGCTGCACGCATCAGTATGTGTGAAATTTAAAACCCTGATCTGTTGCTTTCCCACCAGGTCGGCTCCTTCCAGCTCTTCGTCGATGGATACAAGGATGCAGATTTCTGGCTGCGGAGGTTTGAAGCGGAGCCTCTGCCTGAAAACACCAACCGTCAGCTGCAGCTGCAGTTTGAGCGCCTCGTAGTCCTCGATTACATCATCAGAAACACAGGCATGTAGTCACTCTGCGCAGCGCTGTCAGGGCTCTTTCACCATAACAGGCAATGCACTCAGCAAAGTAAACATGTGTACTTTAATGGGTTAGTTATTAAGATGTTGTCATACAGAGTCAATTACAGTCTTTTCCATAGCTTTTAAAGTATATGATCATTTGGGTTGTTTAAATTTGAATTATTCATTTTTTTTTGCATTCTAGACAGGGGAAATGATAACTGGTTGCTGAAGTATGACTGTCCCATGGACACAGTTGGGAGTAAGGTAAGGACACACAGAAACAGCCATGTCTTGACGTTCATTTTCTACAATGCTGTTGGCCGTAATGACTGAATATGTGTTTTTATTTTATATTTGTCTCTGTAGGACACAGACTGGGTGGTAGTAAAGGATCCCATCATCAAGCTGGCAGCTATAGACAACGGCCTGGCCTTCCCCCTCAAACACCCGGACTCCTGGAGAGCCTGTAAGCACCTAGTAGTGGTTGTTCTTAACCAATCACTGCTCACCCACGGCAGGGTGATGCATTTGAACAACCTATCTGTGTCCAGTGAAGGCATTATATTTGTTTGGCAATATTAATACTTACTTAGTGCTCCTTTTTCCATCATATTTTGATCGCAGTCAAAGTTTCTTTAAAGCTATTCCGCCTCTGTATCATTAACTCTCCAGCTCGTCCATGATCATTAAGACCCAGTGTCATTTCCATTCACCAGACCCTTTCTACTGGGCGTGGCTATCCCAAGCCAAAGTTCCTTTCTCCCAAGAAATCAGAGAACTGGTCCTGCCCAAGCTCTCTGACCCAAATTTCATCAAAGATCTGGAAGAGGATTTGTACGAACTTTTTAAGGTATGAAGGGACCCGTCAGCCTTTTTGCACAGCATGAAATTAAAGTAATCGGAGCGAATGCAGTGTAAGATTGTTGATTGATTGTGGAAATTATAACAAGGGAAAATGCAACATGGAGAAGAGGACGAGACAGTTCTGGGGCTGTAAAACATGATCTCTAACATGTTTATTGTCTACTGTGTCCTGCAGAAAGACCCTGGTTTCGACAGAGGACAGTTTCACAAACAAGTAGCTGTAATGAGGGGGCAGGTGAGTTCTCTTCTCTCCTCTGGACACACAAGTGACTAAATGGTATTCCCTGGAGGAATCTCACCAGGCATAAATGTGCCTTGATGTTTTAGGGCTTGTTTCTACACAGTTTTGTTTCCTTAATTCCGTATAGTAAACGAGGTACACACCTGAGCTTTTTCCAAAAAAGGGAAATGTCTCGTCATTAGGAAAGGATAAAAAGGCCCCAACTTGTGGCCCCACGCAAAGTTATATGATGAGGCTCTCTGTCGCTCCCTCCGCAAAATGAGTGAAAAAGTGAAAAACTGCGTGGGGCGGCCCCGCATGGGAGAAAGTTGGTTATTTTTCGTCCATTCTTTTTTGATATTCTTCTTTTCAAATGTTTCTTTATGTGGCGTCTGGCGTAAGCTACGTAAACCATTTGAGTTTAAATTCATCATGAGGTAAAACTAGCTTAACTAGTTTCTTTTACAGTTAAGCAACAACATCAAATTTGACCGCCATCATAGTCATAAGGAACAAAAAGAAAGCAATTTTTGACAAGTTCCCAAACACTTCAAAGATCACGGATGTCCCCATAGGAATTGAAAGACCTGAATACATCCACAGCTATGTTGAAATGTGGCGTTAAAGAAACTCTTTCCTTCCCCTTCTTTATCCCAAGATCCTGAACCTGTGCCAAGCCCTGAAGGACGGTAAAACCCCCCTGCAGTTGGTCCAGATGCCCCCAGTAATCGTGGAAACAGCCAGAGCACCTCAAAGAGCCAACAGCGAGTCGTACACACAGAGTTTCCAGAGCAGAAGACCCTTCTTCACCTGGTGGTAAAAGTGAAGAGGAAGGAGGAGGAACAGCAGGAAGCCGGAGCGAAAAAACTGTCAGAGAAAAATAAGATCATGAAAATGAAAATTATTATCGACCTGCCCTCCTCTGATGAGTGAGTGGGTGGAGAGAGGAGGCCAAAAGAGGAAGAATTTCACAACATATCTGTCCTGTTTGCCTTGTGCCTTGCGTGGATGTCAATGAAGGGTAACGCCTAAATGATAAAGATTCTGTACATTTCTGCAAGAAAATTCCTATTTTCAGTGCAGTGTCAGACTTTTCTTTTGGACTCCTGAGTAAGTGCACGTAAAGTTTGCCCACAGACGTGCACGCCAGTCAACAGCCTATCATGCTTTCTTTTTGGATGGGAGGTGTTGCATTCCATGTTTGTTTTGTCTTCATATCTCCGCCTTTTTTAATATTCACCTGCATATTCCCTCCCACACAGTTAAAAGCCTGGGGCTGGCAAAAGCAGGGGTGAAGATATTTTTAACAAATAAGAGAAGTGTTCATTTTGGTGAAGTCTAAACGATTAAGGAACTGGGCTTTCAGTTGTGTCTTTACACAATGAACAATCATGGCCTCACAGTTACTCATTGCACCTCCTAACTGTTCGGATTGGGATCTGCAAGTCATCTTGGGTGATAAGCAGAGGCCATTTTGGTGAAAGACACAAACTGTTTGCTTAAGCTGAGATAACTGTGACCTTCCTTCCTCCACTGATGCGTGAAATCATTTGTGAAGATGAGACAATTATACCGTCTGGAAGAGGGGGGTGTGGAGGGGGGGTCGGTGATTCCCTGTCCACAAACTCCTTTATTCTCTCACGGACATGTTGATTTTTGTGAATTGTCTGGCTCTAAGAATGGACCTCAACAACATAGGTTACTTACTGCTGTACAGAACTGACATGAAATGTATTGTGACAATGCACTGTATAATTTGTATGTAATATTTAATGATAGATTATAATTAAACATATTCCGCTAATACAGATGACTTGTGTGTTTATGGATGAGAACAGTTTACAGTCTCGCAACTTAATATGGAACAGACATCCAGACTTTATTGTATTCTGTTGATACATGATATGTTGATATTACACTGGAAATGATTACATTTGCTGGTCATGGTATGATCCGACAATCATACGCTGATAGTTGTCCAACATGTTTGCATTAATCAACTTTTATACTTCAAGTTTTGTATCAACAACTCAGAAAAAACTGGGTATCGATAACTGGGTTTCCATTACTGAATTTTGAGGGGAAAAAACAAAAGGATTACCCCCAAGATTAGTATTTGCAAAAAGAGGTGGATGGTAACACCTATTTGTAATGATGAACCTGAGAGGATTATCACTTGACCCAGTTCCCTTCAGCGCTTTGAATTGTTCTGCCGTCTTTCACTGTATTGTTTTGGTTTTATGGCACGCAACTTTTGTTTTGGTCCCGTTTAGTATTTCTCATTACAATTTGACCTGTTTTTCTGAATTACCTCAAAATCCAAAGAGATGCTCTAAATGAAATGCTAGAGTAAGAGCTGTTATTATGGAAGCAAACATTTCCTGTTTAGTTTAATCCAAGTTACCCCTAATTACGTGAATGCAACCTACGCACAATTGCCTGATGGTTCTCTCTTAGGCAGCCAGAATGCATCGGATGAATCATCTTGGATGCCATATCAGTTCACATGATCCTGGAGAAACCTTATATACCTTGTATATATGTATACAGTCTATGGGAGAATCACATTGTCCGGACTCCAGAGGATCAAAAGGCTGTTGAACAACTGCAAAGTCCTAAGGTGCCAGATTTTCTCTAAATGTTTTGATAATAATGTGTCACCAAAGTAATCCTGAAGGGGACATCAAAGTTTGTAAAAGGCTTCATGGGAACCCAATAACCGATAAGATATTTCAGATTATACCGCAGAGTTGTCTGTAGAGCCATCATGAAGCTAATTTGGCGAACAAATAGTTTCACTGCACCATTTTGTTATAACCACACCGCCCTGTAGACTCGCACCACCATTTTGACATTCTGTGGCACTTAATTTCTCCTCCGACAAATCTAATAACATCTCACTGAGGAATGTTGAAAGCATGAGTGTGTGTGGGTGGGAAAGGAGAGTCTTGTGAGGTCATGCTGAGTGTTAGGAAATTGACAATTTACACGCTGCATTTCCTGACATGGAAGGAGTCTGGAATCAAGTTAGACTGGGCCTTAAACACTATTAAGTTCAACTGATTGTTTATAAAAATGAAAGATAAATAATGGTATAGAGAACAGAGCGATTAAAGGAAGCTCTCTTCTTCTGTTAAACTCCTCATCTGCCTCTCACTTTTCACATCCTTTCTTTACTTTTTGCTGGCCTCATTGGCCATTTGACACAGCAGCTAACCTGAGATAAGCTGATGGTTTGAGCCACTTGTTTTCTCTTTTTCTCTCTGAACTGATACCTGCTTTATTCCTTGCTCGAACCTGGAGCCTCACCAAGGCCTGGGCCAGCCCTTACTCTTCCCCTCAGTCCTCCCTTTCCTGCTCTTTTGCTTCTTCTCCCCTCTAAAATCAGCTTCCGACCCTCGCCAAACCAGCTGTAAAGATGTACGAGCATCCAGACTTCCTGATTCACCTCAGAGGAAGTGCACGCTGGGCCATGTTGCAAAGATGGACAGCTTCCATGTGGTTATTTAAGGACAGGAGGACAATGTCAATGGGGAGGTGGCTGAGGAGGGGAAGGAGAGAGACCAAATTGGTAATGAGATCACAGACACAAGTACAGCTCAAGCCTTCAGCCAGCAGACACGTTTCCATGGCTGCAACCAAAATACCTAATTACTTTTTTTCCCCTGATAAAGTCTGATCTCATTTGTAATTTATTTAGGTGGTCAGCCATTTTCTTGATTAAAGTTTAGCCATTAAATGAACATACAATGTGTAAAATAACCAGCAATGTCTTTCACAGTTTTCCATAGCCCAAGTTGTTTTACTTTGACATTGTTCTACTGTCGAAACCCAAAGAGATGTAATTTAACGTCGATATGGACAGAACAAAACTGAAAATGTCGGATTTGAGAAGCTAAAATCAGTAGATTGACCTATTCTTAGCTTTTTGGAGATACTGACATGCAAGTAAAAGGGAAACAAGATTGTTTTTTTCTGCGGCACAGTAGCTTACAGTATATGGCATACATTCAAGTGGATAGCTATAAAAGTAATAAATTGTTAGGCTAAGTAAACCAGAAGACGCTTCACATGGTTTTGCAAATGTTCAGTTTTTATATTTTTATATTTCCTTTTAACATCTCCTTTACTTAACTTTTTTCCAGAGTCCTTGCTATTTTACTTTTCTTTGACAGTTTCTTTCTTCTTCTTTTTGTTTTACAGCTGTAGCCTACCTTATCAAGTACCATTATGTTAAAATAGCTGAAAAACACGTGTAAATATTTTAAACACTGTGATGATAACGAACGTGCTTCCCTTCCCTTCTACTAATGACACAATGTACCACAGGCAAAAAAACAGACATTAGGACAATCATCAACGCAGCATTTAGGTTTAACCTTCACACAAGCTAATGCTGAGCCGACCCACTTTCAACAGTCTCTGGCACACCGAGCGGGTTGGGAAAGGGAAATAATAATCAAGAGAAGTAATCCATTAATGACGTCAGCGTTCACCTCAGACATTACTTTCTTGGTTTCTGATATTTTTGTTTTACATTTCCACAAAAACTGCAGCACATTACATCGAGAGATGCAAGGGAAGTCAAAGTAATCCAAATATAATGTCATCTTAGTTTTCTTGGCCTATTTAGCATTTTTATTTGCAAAGTTGTTATTATATTCCCTTTAAATAAGTAGAAGTAAGCTAAAGTTACAAAGTTTCTAACACTGTTTAGGATTACATTGCTGATATTATCCTAAAGACAAATAGGTTGGCAGAACTTTTAAAACACATAATAAAGATAGCCTTTGTGATAAATAGTATTTACCTCTGTGTAACAATTGGCCACCCAGTAGTGGCGCCATTTTCATATACCATCACTGTTATGGTGATGACCATGTGTTTAATTTGCGAATTTGGCTACTCAGACCCTAGCCTGCACACTGAATATACATATATTTAAGGCACATGGTGCATTGAGAATAAGTAAAACAATTAAGTTAAAAGTGTAGAGGGAGTGTCAGACGTATTTGTTTAAAAAATAAAGGTGGAAAGGTAGCTTGGCACGAGTGTAAAAGGCTAAACAAAACTAATTGAAATATGTTCTTTGAATAGATGCTGTTTAGAAAATGTTGTAAGAACAGGAACCGTTTCTGTCACACAGAACTTCCTGGACCCTGAACTCATCATTCATTTTTTCAGTTTTGTTCTTATAGAGCCTGAAGGCAACCTAATTAAAATCAGATGTTTAACAGGTGTGTCATTGTTACTTCAGGTGCGCGTGGAGGGAGGAACCTCCAACGGTGGTTTATCTGGTGTCAGAAGCAGAAACAGGCCTGTGTCTTAACATGAGTGGACTTTTTGCCGGACTGCTGAGGGCTCGGTTGACTCTTGCTAACCGAGCAGGTGTGATGATTAGACAACGAGCAACGTATATCAATTCCAAACCACCGAAAGATAAGATCGGCGCTGCGGTAAGTTTGCTAAATTAGCCCTAATACGTTTTTTCAGTGGCCTACATGCTAACTGTCCTCCCTTAAAGTGTAGCTGACGAAGTTTTAAAAACAAAAGTGTGCAAATAAAATGTCTCTTTTCTCGCAGCAATCTATGTTCGTGCTGACGGTGATGACTGTGACCATCCTCGGGCCTTCTGGTTGGATACTTGCGCACTTGAACTATTATAGAAGCCGTGGCTAATGGACGAGGCCATGAACGAATAGTTTACCTACATGTGTTGAAGCCAGACTTCCTGATGTCAAAAATGCTATTTAAACCTCTCCTGATATTTTGTAAACATAATAAAATGTAGTTTCTCAATTTCACGTTGTCAATTTCTATTTGTGTCCTTACCTGCCAGCAGAGGTGGGTAGGCCTACTCATATCTGTACTTAAAGGTAGGGTATAGGTAAGAATGGAGAAACCAGCTCGAGTGCGTTAGAATTTGAAAGTACACAACCGGAAAAAATCTGCCCCTTCCTTCAGACTCCCACAGAGCCCCTCGGCTCGTCCTCCAAAACGCACGGACGCGCACATGACCAAGAGAAATATGTGGAAATAATACCATAAATAGAATGTTACCTCTCATTAATCATATATGAATTCATTTTCACAAATTGATTAAAGCCGATCTTAAAATGATTTAACAAACGCCTGTTTGAGACTCCTCGGTGCACACAAAAACATAACTTGGAGAAATAAATGTTATTGATCACCCCTCGATTATGTTTAAATGTATTCTCATAAATGATGCGGTAAACAGAAGGATGTGCTTTAAACTGACGCCGTTTTGCATAGGTTGTAGATACGAGCATGGTTTTATATAGGGATGCACGATATTGGTTTTTTGAAACCGATACCGATAACTTCCTGCTTCTCAAGACCGATACCGATAACCGATAATATTTTATATATATATATATATATATATATTAAATGTAGGCTACCTGTAGTTTTTGCACACCTGGTGGTAAAAAAAAGACTAGTAGTGAGCAAATGACATGAGCATTACTACTATGAACAAAACAAAGCCAAGAACAGTTTTGACTCTTCAAAGTGACCATATTTATTTTCCCAAATAAAGATAATTGAGTCAATCAGTCAATGTTTGTAGTCTTTGTCCAGCCACTGCGCCGTCAGACCTAGCATGCTAACGGGGCTAACATCACTGGTCCATATGTCCGTGGTGAAACTTATGTCCCGTATATCGTTATCGATCAGAGTATGAAGGAGTGTGCATTGCATTTGTTAATACAAATAGCAAGCGAACTATCTAACTCTATCTATCCTGGTTTCACGGCTGCACACCATTTACGTCACAGCCAGGCATGAGTTAGGGAGCGCTGGATTTGTGAAAAACTCCCCTCTTCCTAAACCACTAATACCACAGTACTGGCAAACGGGAGGAGCCGAGTGAAAAACAAGCGCCCCTCATCCCAATCCACCCACACCGCAGTATTTTTTTCTTTTTTTTTACCCAAAAGATATATTGTATATTATCGGGGCTATTAATACTGTTATCGGGTTTATCGGGATGACGTCATAATTCCTAATATCGGACCGATAATTATCGTGCACCACTAGTTTTATATACTATCATGTTTAATCGTGTTTTATGCCGTTCGCCAATAGACTTGATAAGTCGCTCGTAAAACACAGGAGGTATATATGGAAACTAAGAACACCATATATGTGGTAAATTGTACAGCTAATATAAAACAACACATTAGTTGTATTTCCTTTAACTGGTGGATTATGGATATAGAGTTGCTGATCGACAACTGGAACACAAACCACCAAATACAAAAACATAATTCAGATCCAGTCCGATCCAGTCGTCATGACTCCACTCCGGAGGGATTCCCCGATCATTTCTTACAGTTTCTCATCAAGGGGGGGTCTCCTGTCCCCGGTACAAACACACTGCCTGAGGAAGGTTAGGCTGTGTATTTCTTTTGTCATTAACCTTTTTCGGACCACTTATTTATTTATTTTGGTGACGATCCGACCTCCATGCTGCTACTCTGGTTCAAACTGCATCCACCAAACAATATGATTTATCTCGACCTCCCCAAAATAACCCAAATCTGACACGGTGTGAGATGTATTTTTTAGCTGTTTTGTCGTCATTTCCTGCTATCTTCTTCATGCAGTCAGTCAAAATGAATGAATGAATGGGCGTTTCTTTGACTATTTATAGGCAAATATGTGCGTTACGTGAAGCCCCCAAAAGCTGCGCCGCATTTCGAGTTGATTGTGATTTATAAAGGGAAACCGGTGTAGGATGTGCCGTACGCACTTCCCTCGCCGGTACGCAGTCTTTTATGAATCGGAGAGTGTCGGTGCATATTTATTTGCTTTGTCCTACGTAAGCAAACTTCCCACGCCAATATATGCAATGCTTTATAAATGAGGCCCCTGGAGGCGGAGCACTTCCGGTATGTTTTTTTTAAAATGTGTTTTTGGGTTTGTATGTGTTTTTGACTTTGCATATCGTTTTTGTATTTGCAGCGTTTTTCTGTTGCGTTTGTTTTCAGGGTTTGTGTGTTGTATTTAGTTTGCATCATTTCTGTAAATGCAGCATTTTTTTGTTGTATTTGTTTTCAGGGTTTGTTTGTTTTTCATTTCATTATTTGCAGGTGTTTCCTGCTTATGTATGCGTTTTTGGCCGTTGTTCAGCGTTTGCACCTGCTGGCCACCGTACATATCCAATGTACTATTTTGAATACATATATTTTTAATATGCATTACAACTGTCACAAAATTAGCTATTCCAGGAAAAGATTTAAATAAAAGTAACAGAAATCGCCAGGGTTCCCTTTTTTAATTTGGGCCCCTAACATCTTCAGCACGTGCCTGTGTGGGGGTGGGGGGCTGTGTGTGTGTCTGGTGCAGTTGCGCCTCTGCACCAGTAGGTGTCAGAAGCTGTCGGCGGAAGTGGGTGCTCACAAACAGGAGGTGTCGCCACAAGGAATCTACAGCTGAGAAATCGAGTGATCCGAAAGGAGATTTTCCTAATAAAACAACATCCCTGCACCGGGTTAAACTGCCTTTGGATGCACCATGAAGCCTCAGCTGGCAGGGGCCAAGAAGCGCCTGAAAGCAGCAGGATCCGAGGCGGCTCTGTCTCTTCAACAGGAGCTTGTGGCAGCCATACATGGCGCGTTTGAAGTGGCTGTGGAAATCGCAGTTCGAGAGGTGACAAAGCTCGTAAGTGAGGCCACAGGAGATGCTTATGCGGACATTCAACGAGAGAACGAGTCACTCAAACAAAGACTGCAGAGAGCTGAAGCTAAGCTGGAGGAAAGAGGTGGTAGCTCTCCTCGTACCAAGCAGCACTTGAACGCCACAAGCCGCACAGATCAACCACCTCACCTGAAATGCAACCAGAAAAGCTCTAATCCCAATGTGGACATCGTGTTTAGTGGCACTGGGGACAAAGATCATGCTCCTGTCGTAGGTCAGACTCACAGCCGTGTACACCAGCTCCCTGACCCCCAGTCAACACACGAGGAGCAGAGATCAGGTGACTCAAACACTCAGCATGTCAGTGAAGCAGCCTCAGAGAGAGCAGATGATGGAGGAGCTGTTGCCTGCCTGCTTGCCTTTACTGAAGGTAGGTAGCTGCTTTCATTTCCTGTTTGTTTTTCATTTCCTACACACTGACACTGTCCAACTCTTACTTAGTGTGAAAGTAAACATCACAGAAGAAGACAATTAGAAAAGGCACCACAGATAATAGTGGATTTTGTTCAAACATTCTTTTAAAAATATTTTATTTATCAGAATCTTATTTTCTACATTGTAATCACATGCGTTTGCAGGTCAAAGTTGAAATGTGTAATGACTATATATTAGGTACAATAACATTTGTTTAGAACAGTAATCATTGGCTCATTAATTAACTGCTCTTTATTTATTTTTTAAAACTCAAATTGCTGTCCTAAATGCCTTGAATTGATTTCTGAGTAAAAGCAAAGTAATTGTGTGTTTACTGTGGGTAAATTAAATGTGGGTCACATTAGTTTAAGTAATTCATGTACACCATCTTTAAAATACAAATGTTTTTTAGGAGAATTTTGGTTGCAGAAAGAATGCAGCGTCTAAACTTTGCAATGTACTCTGTCTGATGCCTTTCAAACAAAATGTAAATATCAAAAATCTGTAATCTATAAAAATCAAACCTTTTTATTAGAACATTTTAAGAGTTTACAAATTGTGCTCAAGTAAATAACACAGTAACATGTCTAATGTTGTTTTGCTCACTGCTTGTACCCTGTGATCTTCTTGTTTACAGAAGTCAGTGATGAGATCTCCCGTCTGGTAAGGGTAGAAAGTATCAACCAGCCATGCCGAGAACAAACAGCTCATTACTCGCCACTATTTCCCAGTGTGGATGAAGAGTCTAGTTTAGACAATGTGACAATAAAGCAGGAGATCCTAGAAGAGGGGGAAGATGATTCAGCCTTCTGTTTGGACTCGATGAAAGTGGAGGATTTCAGCCCGGACTGCATGTCAGCGATCCAGGCTGAAATGCTGGTGGAGTGTAAACCAGAAGTGCTGGAGGGACATGTCGACGAATCAAACGCTCCTCTGTCCTGCACCAGACTGGCTCAGGGTAAGAAGAAAAACAATTAGCGCAGAATACACCACAACATTTTTATTTGTTCTACCTGTGGGACCAACTCTTCAGATATGAGATATATATTTTGTTATTATATCCTTTGTCTTTTTGTTTTTCCTCCAACACAGTTTTTTGACCTTACTGTAAGTGCACTTAAAATAAAAGATATACCCATACTGATGTTTAATTTGACGGCCATTTAGAACCCTGCCTTATTATTTACTGCCTTTTGTAGAATGGATGAGTTCTACAAACATTATGTTATCAGCCAGTTTGCATTATATTCATGTGACAATTTAGACTGCATCATCTCCGTGCAATCAATTGCTAAAGGTCAGCATTTAGACTTCAAAACAACCACAGTGTAGTTGTTTATACGAATTAAAAACGTTGGTCACAGGTTCCTTAATGCAATTACAAGACATCAAATAATAAGAATACAAATAGTGCAAGCTCAGACGTTAAGTAGTCTTATGGCCTGTGGGATAAAACTGTGGGATACATTATAGACTCAAACTAATGCATTTGAGTATTCTTATGGCTAATTTTATAGAAAAAAAGTGGACATTTATCATATTATCTGTGACTGGAAAAGTTAGTTTTTGAATATAAATGTCATTAAAGTGAATAAAAAAAGTTTGAAACTCATATGACCACTAATCTCTTAGCATCTCTCTCCACAGAGTTACCAAACATCTTCCCTCTGGCAGAACCAGCTCCCATCCCAGAAGCCCCCCCACAGGGTTATGTCCACAGGAGGAATAGTCGCAACCTCGGCCACTCCGCCACCAACCTCTACGCCTGCAAGTCCTGCGGCCAGTCGTTCCCCCTGCCCAGCCTGCTGAGGCGGCACCACAGCCAGTGCCAGCAGAGGCTTCAGCACTGCTATCCGCCGGTAGATGGAGACAAGAGGCCCAAACTGCAGCTTTTCCCCCCGGGCTGCAGCCCCTTCCGCTGCACTGAGTGCAATCGAGAGTTCAACCGCTTGGAGAACCTCAAGACTCACCTTCGCATCCACACAGGAGAGATGCCGTACAAATGCTCGGTTTGCTCCAAGTGTTTCCGTCACTCCGGGGCGTTAACCAGGCACTTCCGCATCCACACAGGAGAGAAGCCTTACATCTGTGGACAGTGTGGGAAGTCCTTCAGGAACTGTGGGGGGCTTAAATTCCACCAGCGATCACATAGCAAGCAACTACAGTAGTTTTTCTTAGATTCATGGACAAAGCAATTTTTAAATGGTCAAATCATTTTTGTGCAAAAGTGAAAAGTGGGGTAATATTTTATCAGATACTTTACATATGTATGGCACACATATTTAGTCTTAACTGAGACCTGGGTGACATTTTTATCATCATTAGTCAAAACTTTATCCAACAGGTCTTACCTCTGAGATCCCATTTTTTAAGAGCTCTCAACCAGAAAGTTTAATTGATAAGAACTGTCAACTGTATCATATTGAAGTCAAGCCATAGATTATTCTTTGACTGAAACAAAAACGATTAGCTGTATTTTCAGTGATGTTCAGCAAATCAGTGTCTTCTCATTTGTAGAAAATAACGAGTAGAAATACAATGTATTGAAAATGTAGCAGTGCAATCAGCCACAACTGCGTATGATGGCTCAGTAGACACTTATTGATATGAAGTGTTTGGAACCTTTCAGTGTAACTCTACTCAACTTGTTTCATGAGTTATTAAATCATCTTTTTTTCTTTTTTAATAACAAGTATTGTTTTTAAAGTTGTTTTTTTCACTGATGTCTCTTGATATAATTTCATGGAAACTATGGACAATAATTCAAATTTAAGATTTGATTTTAAGCAGAGGTAGAAAGTATATTCAAGCCACGAATGGCATGAGATGTATCAAGGTCAAGTAAAAAAAATAGCATCTTTGGAGTCGTAGACACTCAGACTGCCAGGAGAGGGCGAAAAATATCACAAACTGTAATCGCAATCTTGTTTTAAAAGATATGGTTGTTGGTAAATGTGAGTTATGCAGGTGTTGAGACAGAGGGTCACATTTGCCGTTATTACTTATAATTGACATTAACCCAAATGCAACACATGTTCAACTCACAAAACATACTCAGTCAGAAACAAGGATTCCTAAAACCTGCATAATCAAATTTCTCTTTCCCTCACGGAGAATCTCTCTAAGTTGAAGGTTTGATTTGCATAGGTATGAAAACAGAGCTCTAAATTGTAAACTCAACCCTTTTATCATAGCTAAACTGTCCGGTGAATTACTTTCTGCTGTGTTGGAATGTGTTTCTCCCGTCAATGACAACTTTCCTCTCTGCCATGTTGAAGTGTCCTCAAGCTGTGCTACTATGAAACTGCCTCACTCCTTTAACAAGGCATTATATTGCTAATAAATTAAGTCTACTTCAGCTCAGAAATGGGATTTGCTCGTTGGTACATTCCAGGTTCTCTGTACTCACATTCAATTTGATTTTAAGGTACATGTACACATCATACATATTTTATAACATCACAGCTAGAAAGCCAATCATGGTCCAATAAGCAAATTGATGTTGAAACTGCAGTATAAAGGGACATATATGGGAATAGGGGACATTTAATATCGTTTAGTTAAACTTTTGAAATTGAACAAACATTTGCATATTAATACTTCTTGCTTCTGGAGTAAACTAATTGTAATTCAACAAAAATACTATATCAGATGCATGTATTTGTCCTTCATGTAATGGGACTGCTACACTTGTTTTTCTTCTTGCCTTTTTACATAACTAATTTGCCAAATGATCAGAATAAAAACAATTGCTACGAAGGCTCACTGACTGGATAGCCATTTTGATTTATTTTCCAACATACACTTTATTTACGTCCTGACCACTAAAAGGAGCTTGCACAATGTGTGATTTTAGGAAAGCTCACACCAGTTAAACTCATAGGTATACCGTCTTTAGTTAAAACAGAGATGTTTTAGTAATGAAAATATTGAGGTAAACTCTGCATCATAGACTGTATAGGGCTCTGCATCCAAAATAATAATTTTACTCTATGATCGATTGCTTTGCACATATGCGTCTTTTCTGCCATCGATTACTCGGGCCTGGATTAAACAAGGAAGCGGACGTACTGGGGGAACAGGAAGGAGATAACAAAGCCAGCAAGGATAAGCAGCAAAACAAACTACCTGCGGTACCCGTCAACGGGACAGTTAAACTATTCGCCTCGTTTTGACAGGTTAATGTTCATGCAGGAGGGCAGGCTGCTGTCATGAACGGCGAAGAGCTTCCTTCCTCCGGGCTGAAGATGTCGGTGGGACTCGCTAGTTCCGCCTGAGCTCAGCTGCTGCTTCACAGGCTGCTGTCGGACACTCAGCCCGCGGTATGTCATTTTAGCTTCCTAAATCGACTGGGCTGCACCTACAATAATATCTCTATTATTATTCTGTCAGTGAGCCAAGTTAACTTTCCTGTCTGACAGCATCTGACAGCATCTGACAGGCCACAGCAGCACTGAGAGCTCCACACTGTCACCTATATCACCAAAAGAGAGATGGCTAGGGATGGAGTGTACTTTACATATGCTGTATGTATACATGTTTGTCGTAAAAGGTTCTGAATACTTGTGTTAAATGCTAAAACAGATAAGATTAGCCTTTATTGATTTCCAAAGGGGTAATTCTAGTGTTGCAGCACCACAATAATCAGTACAAAGTTGAAAATTAGCATGCATACATTGACAGTTTAATGCTTTGTGTCTCCAAGCTGACACATTCAAGCTGGGAAAAAACGTACCCACAGAATCTTCAACCTTTGCTGTTGTTAGATCATTAGCTTCATTCCTACACATAGTATGCTGCATGCACTCTATTTCAGCATGTTTCTATAGTCTTGCTTTTGTGTAACGAGCAGTATGTCACCATGGCCTGTGTTGCACCTGTAGCCCTACCTAACACACCCTGGAGAACACTTCAACATCACTGCTACAACATTCTGTTCAAGGGAAAAAGGGCCACCGCTTGTGTGGATGACCAAATCAGTGTTGATGGAAAATATAGCCTAATGAAGCAATACATTCCTCAGTACATGCTATATTGATGAGTGTGCAGCTGGAACATCTGTTTTCTTCCATTAGCCACTGCTGTTATTTGAGGTAACATTAACGTAGTTGGAGACAAGAGAAGGAACTACAGACCATTACAGGTTACAGGATTTCAAGTCTTTACCTCAGGTTAGTCAGGGGGCATTCTCCAATTGCAGCTCCAAAACAGAACTTCCTAAACCTGTTTTTAAGTTGGCTTGAATTGTTACTATGTAGGTTTCCAACCGCAAAAATTACATCCCAAAATATCAGTGCACTGGACAATGATACCTTTTACAGTTTTGGCTGCCTTGGGTATTCATTCATATTTATTGCAGCCAGAGCAAATGGAAACATGTTGACTCAAGATGGCACACACTGAGCAATGATTACATTTGTGGCCGATCAAATGAAAGATGGCAAATATTCCTCAAAAGTAGTTTTTTATTCAGGCGATCAAATGTTTTAGTCTCAATGGCCTGTAATAAACCAAATTGACCTGTCATTTTAATTGAGTTTTGAGTGTGACTTGAGAGGTCTTTAAACAAGGCTTGATGCCGCCACACTCCTTCCCAAAGAAAATACTGTTTCAATCTCTATTTTTCTCGTCTCATTGGGCCCTCTAAACCCTGCCTTCTTTTCCTCACTGTGTACAGACGATGCAGGGCGTGTCCCAGGACCCCTCACGTGGTGCAGGGGAAGGGGGGGAGATGGCACACACTCTATCCAAAGAGACCCCCGCGTCTCCAGATGCCTCTGAGTTGGGGAGCCCGCGGTGCACGCAGAACTTTGACCTCCTCAACATGGTTGTGTCCTATAAGAGGATGGCTCTGTTTCTAGAACCAGCTGCAGATGCTGTGGAGGTGACCCGCTTCCTGCTCGGGTGTGTATGTGTGTGTGTGTGTGTGTATGTGTGTATGTGTGTGTGTGTGTCTGTGTGTGTGTGTGTGTGTGTGTGTGTGTGTGTGTGTGTGTGTGTAGCCTATTTGAGCATAACAAATCGTTTTCCCCCATGAGCAGCAGGAAGAACATTTTAAACTCAATGTCTGCCTTTTGTATCCCTCAGATGGAAGATGCCCCTGTGCTCTCTTTTTGTCTGTTTGTTCCTAAATGTCTTCTTCTGCACTATTACTGAAGGTAAGATGAGGCATTCGGTGCTAATATTGATGAAGCTTTTGCTTGGTGATTTAAAGGTCACCTATTGTGCAAAATCCACTTCTTCATGTATTTTATACATAAACATGTGTCCCCTCTGTGTGAAGAGATTCTGAACGTTTCAGGAAAAAAGTTCACTCTCTTTTGTCCTGATCCATTTATATAAAACCCTGTCTGAAATGTATTTATGACTTTATGATGTCATAATCGTTTGGCTTGTGTGACCATTAGCCAATCACCAACCACGATAACCCCCCCCCCCCTTATCACCTGAATCTCCTCCTAGAGCACCATTGTGTTCTTTTTAACCAAATGTCTCTCAGAGGGGCGTGGGGAGTGGCTCCTTCTTTTCATCTAAAGTAACAGGCAGAGAATCAGCACTTTTGAAACAGGGCTGAAACAGAGGGGATTATGGGATGCTACAATGCATGATCTGTTTGGTGTTTGGAGCCAAACACTTCAGAGACATGTTTTGTTTATATCTGAGACTTATAATATATCGATGAAATACAGTATAATAGGGGACCTTTAAAAGACTTGTGAATGATTTATTAACCCGCTGTTGTGTCTGCCTCTCTGGCCTCAGTGGGCTGGATCACAGTGGGCGTGGTGTCCGTGGCGCTGCCTGCTGCCCTGGGTTACCTGCAGGACAGGTGTGGGGGCAGAGCTTCAGATTCAGAGCTCCACAAGATGCGCTATCACGCCGTGCACCGCAGGGACCTGCAGACGGTGCACCTCACCAAACAGGAGGCCATGCTGGAAGTCAAAGACCTGTAAGGCTGCAGGGGAGGGGGTTATGTTCTGCAAGGCTAATTACGAAGGATTATATTCATCACAGATTCATCTTCTAAAATTATTATTTTTCTTAGATGTTAGCAGCCTAAAACCCCAAACATATTCAGTTTACTAGCGCATAATACAAAGTTAATACCAATTACATTATTATCTTTAAGAAGCTTTTTTGGTATTTTTGCTATGAAAACAATAACAGTAATTAAACTACTTTAAGTTTATCATACATTTGCCTATTTCTTTTCTGTTAAACCATAAAATGTACTTATCAGTTCAGCTTGTTTGTTATAGCGTTATAAATGCTTAGGAACTCTGTTAAGTATTCCTTGAACTTTATTTTCCCAAATTCCCTTTTTTTTTTACACAATAATAATAATGAATATCCTGAGGCCTTACACATTTGGTTTATCCATTTCTTATGTCATAGAACATTTGCAAAGCCGTTTAAAAAATGGGTCCCCAATCAATAAACCTTTTTCTACTACTCTTTGTGGAAGAAACTGTGGCTTGTTCCTACATGTTATAAGTCCATGGGACATTTGCACATGGTGTTTCTTCACGTATGGGTTGATGTTACTACTGTGTTTGTGAGTGCTCATGTTTTCTGTCTTCTCCAGGTTGAAGCACTTGGATGACATGCTGTCCTCTGCCTGCCTGTCAGCAGAAACCTTTTACAGAGTCCTGTACTGGGACGATCACACCACGTCATCAAGGTCTTCACACGCACACGCACACACACACACACACACACAC
>CALSBZ010004422.1:799262-827201 GCA_943591055.1 Gobionotothen gibberifrons
GTGTGTGTGTGTGTGTGTGTGTGTGTGTGTGTGTGTGTGTGTGTGTGGGATGTATCCTCCTCAGTTCCACAATCTGCAAGAGTTGAGGCACAGTGCATCTCTGGCGAATAAGGTCTTCATCCAGAGAGACTACAGCGAAGGGACCACCTGCAGGTTTCAGACCAAGTTCCCCTCCGAGCTGGAGAGCAGGGTGAGGGGACCTGTTACTTTGTATTCAATGTAAAAAGTGTTCATGGTGGGTTGTCATTTTATCCTAGGCAACCCTTACAATTATATATGGATTTGAATGTTCATTGGGAGCCATCATAGTACTAGATTGAAACCACTGTAATGCTTTATCTATTATTGTATTGCAGTACCTAGTAAGTCCTTATTTTGATAAAGCTTCTCATTATTATGTTAGGCTTTTATTTGTGACATGAAATAAAAACACACACTTCTCTTTAATCATATTTATATCAATAGATGCTTTACATCAGTAATACAAACCTTTCTACAAACATCTTTTAACTTTTAAACCCACACTACTCCACCAATCCCTATACATTCAAATAATAACAAATGCATCAAAAGTATGTATCTTGTGAATACCTACTACCTACTACTTTAGATGAATGTATTACCTTAACACAATAGTTTTCTCCACTTATAGTCTCAAACAAAGGTGAAATGCCATAAAAGGATCCTCCCCAGTTCCTACCCTGCTGCTCATGACTTGGTTTGTGTCTACAGATTGAGCGGAAACTGTTCGAGGACACCGTGAAGACGCTGAATAATTACTACACGGAGGCAGAGAAGATCGGAGGCCAGTCCTACCTGGAGGGATGTCTGGCCTGCTCCACAGCGTACCTCATCTTCCTCTGCATGGAGACGCGCTATGAGAAGGTCAGACTGCCAATGTCAAACGTGACGCATCGTTATTATCTAGGACGAGGCTTAAAAGGTTATAGAGTTATCTACTTCCGACTCATGGGACATTATTTCGGAAAAATTATGCATTGAAGTCAATGGAGAGAGAAAGATTATCTTTCGATCCCGTTTGAATTGTGCCACGAATTACACATATGATGTTTGTCAATCTTAAAAAATCATTTTCATGTCAAAAAAGTCACAGCTTGTCGTAAAACTGTTGAAATATAAGACTATGAAAAATACGCAACTAGAAAGACTACAAATCCCAGAATCCCGGTCCCGCATGCTGGCTCTTACGGAACCGACTAACTCCCCCTTGTGTGTATGTACAGCTCTCAACATGATTTTCACCTCTTTTAATACTTTTCGCCTCATTCTGAAAGAAATAAGTGAAATGTGCCAACGTGACGGCCGTCTTGGTGTGTGGTGCGAGACGGGAGATGTAGTTCATTGAGCGGTTTCACACAATTTTTTTTTTTAAATTGACGAACATCATGTGTAATTCGTGGCACAATTCAAACGGGATCGAAAGATAATCTTTCTTTCTCCATTGACTTCAATACATAACTTTTCTGAAATAAGGTCCCATGGAGGTCCCCCGGAAGGGGAGGGACTTCGCCTCTATTTTCTGATGTTTTTAAGTTGGGCTTCATGTACTTATCCGTAGTCAGTAAAGTAGATTGCACTTCAACCCGTCTCTGTAATGCTTTAACTCAATTGTTCATCTTTCTTCTGTCTGCTAGGTGTTGAAGAAGATATCCAAGTACATTCAGGAGCAGAACGAGAAGATCTTTGCCCCCAGAGGACTGCTCATCACAGACCCCATAGAAAGGGGAATGCGTGTCGTATCCTTGCTGAACGTTTATGGGTGAACGTGCAGAAAAGCATTTATGGGTCATTCAATCATTGGAGGACATTAAGATGTTAAAGCTTTGGAAAAATTAACCCTTCTACTTTAGTTTTCTGTTATGTATTTGAGAAAAACAGGTAGTAAACCATCACAAAAATAGATTCGGCATGTAGATTTAGCTAAATTATATACAAACATTTAATTGTACAAAAAAGATAATAATTGTACTGCAAGAAATATAACTCTGTAACTGTATTTACTCACTAATGCATCCTATCTGCAGAATGTACATGCAAGTTGGTCTCCAAGAAGGAGGGACGATGGAAATGCCATTTTAGGGGCTGTTTGAGAGCTA
Source organism: Gobionotothen gibberifrons (assembly GCA_943591055.1). Taxonomy (NCBI): domain Eukaryota; kingdom Metazoa; phylum Chordata; class Actinopteri; order Perciformes; family Nototheniidae; genus Gobionotothen; species Gobionotothen gibberifrons. The sequence continues at coordinate 801,380 of CALSBZ010004422.1, forward strand.
TTTGATAGTTTCAATCATATTTTAAACCACTTTTCTTTTCTTTTATCTAAAGACAAGTGCATGTTTTAGCATTTTGGGATAATTATTATGAATTTAGGTGGGACAGAAGATGTCCTCCAATTCTGGAAGGACCCTCACACCTTGTGTTTATGAAACCACTCTCCACTGCAGACTCTTGGTCCCTAACTCTCCCACCTCTCAGATAGAGATCTCCATCTATGAAGACCGGGGCTCCAGTGGCTCCAGCTCGGGGAGCAGCTCCGTGTCCGGCAGCACAGCGCGATGACCGGCTACTTCCTGTCCCACCGTGTCCCCCTGATCACTCACAGACCTGGAGGCCAACTAAGGACAATGATGCTCCTCCTGACCCAACACTCACATCCCAAACCTACGCTCACACAAAGCATCCCATAGCTTTCAAGATGTGACGTGCTAAAGGTGTTTAAGCTTTGAAATCACGCACTGTAGACGTTTATTTTTGCATGTGCCGACTGTGGTACTGTCAGATGCAATGTGTCAATGCAAAGAAGAAAACATTGGCTAAGTATACTTTGTGTGATCGTCCCATGACCTCCCTTCCTCTTTGAAAGAAGGCAGGACCACAAACATCATACCTCAGCTGCACCACACCGGACCAAACTGGACTGAATCCAACATTACCCCTGCGCACCTGGCACCTGCTTTAAAATAAGTTATCTGTAGCTCCAGCTGAGTTTCCAGATTTTAGCAAATGTAGGTAAGACATTTATTTGAAGGCATCGTAACGTTTTGCCCCCCAAGATTAATTGTACAAAAAAGCCTCCTTCACCTATGATGTAAATCACTCTGTCTGGTAGCAGGTGTCAATCAGCCCGTCTATGTATTTCATGTAGCAGATCTTCCATGTCTTTCACATGAAGCCTATATTTTCTTTTAGTCACATAAACAGACAAGCGCCGTACTAACCTCTCGGTTTAATGAGTAAGCCTACATTTGATTATGCAAAGACATACTGTGCATTGAATGCGGTAGTAAGTAGACAAAGAATGGGTCAAAAAGTCTTCCTGAATTTTACTTAGTAGTGTTTTAAAATACACCAGTCCTTCCTTGATTTCCAAACGAACTTCCAAAGATCCAAAGCTGCCAAAAAACTGGCTCTCAAATGTGAATGTGTGTTTTATTTTGTTGACATTTTTGTGCAAGAACAAACTTTCGTAATGCTTGTTGTTTGATACGTGGCAATGAGGTGTGTATGACTGCGTCACATAAAAACTGTTTCATCACAGCTGCCAGTCTTTCTTTGTTATTTCATTGTACATCTACAAACTAGTCCTTTTACTATGGCACATGTTGAGTGGTCACAGTAGGGATGTAATGTAATGTAATGTAGTAGTAATGCACATTTGTCGGGTGGTCTGACACAGAAACATCACAACTGTTACAACTGGTAATGTTTATTGTTTGACAATATATCAATATTTTGTTAACCAACATAATTGTAGTTTTCTTGCATGATTGCAGAGTGAACAAATAATTCATAAACATATAAAAGTGTTGATGAAAAGAAGCAAAACTTCCACAACATCTGTTGACAACCGACAACACAACTCGTGCAGTATGATCATGTCTCATTTATCTCGTTATAAATAAATCATGCATAGCTAAAACCATAGTATAGAATACACTTCGGAATCACGTACAAAAGTATTTTGAAAGGCTGAGACTGGATTTGCAGAAGTTATTACAGAAAATGTGTTCAGTAAAGTACACCTTTGTTCAATAATGCTTTGTCACATTTAAAGGCTGCTCAGGATTTAATTCAAGTACTGATTTAATGTGAAATACAGACTATAGTGCTTCTTCAGCTATGAGAAGTTAACATGTTTGCTGTAGAAATGGTCTGAAGAACATTCTAGTGATCATGCTTCCAACATGCTGCATGCACTAAGTACAGCTTAGAGAGGCCCTAGAAGATTAGAAGCTGTTTTGAAAGGCTAAAATCCCAAAGTTCCCTCCAGAGTGAGTCTCTCTCACACACTCCCCCTCGGCCTGAAATGCCTCCATTGTTTACTTAACATTGTGACATCACTACGTAACACGCTTCTATTGGCTAGCGCTCCAACACAATGTACGTGATAGTCTAAGGGGCAGGACAATCTATGAGCGGTTGACCAATCACAACAGAGCCGGCCAGCTAACCAATCAGAGCAGACTGGGCTCTGGTTTCAGACAGAGGGTGAAAAGAGGGGCTGCAGCACAGGCAGTATGAGAAGAATACAGAGCTTTTTGAACATTAAAGCATGGAAACATGTCACAGTAGAGGCACACCATACAAATATGAACCTGAAAAAGAGCACAATATGTCCTCTTTAAACCCTTGCTAATTGTATTTACTAAGTTTTGGTCAGGAACATTCATTCATGTTAGCTAGATATGCTACACTGCACTACTTTCAGCTGAGTAAGGGGCACAATACTGACCTCAGTTTTAATTATTCACTTACATCATTTAAAGACTTCTGCAGCACACCAGAGCAAACAGGAAATGCCCAAACTGCTGGCTATCCAGATTCTAGGATATGCATACTGATAACACAGACCCACTGTTAGTGCATGTCTCAGGAAGTCGTTTAGGAAATGCTTAGTACAGACTAGAGTCGTACTGTATCATCATTACCCTGAAGACTACCATCCTCTGAGGTCTGACAGAGCAGAGAGCACTGTGACACACTGTAGGAAAACTGCCTCAAAACAGGAGGCTTCAAACATGGAGACAGAGGTAGATCTGAAGCCATCGTAAAATGGAGCCAACGCTGCATGGGTGGAGGGACAGAACAGGGGATGAGAAGAAGAAAATGGTAGAGGAAAACAAACACAGGCAGACATCAAAACAAGAAAACACTGACAAGACAAAGGTTGAAACATGAAGGAGATGGCAAGATGTGAAACAGGAGAATAATGGAATATCTTTCCTTCAAAAGGCTTAACTTTTGTTGTTAGTTCTTGTTAGTCTTTGTCATCCACAGAGTTCATGTCTTGTTTATGTTTGTTAATCTTCAGATGGCAGCTGGTGTTAGTGAAATGTAAAAAATGGGGATGCAATATGTGATGACCATCAGTTTCATCCTTTTTTTGCTTTTCATTTTTAGGAAATAATTAACATTAAAATGCATCATGTTGTGTATTTAAATAGCCCATTTATTAAATGTAGGGTATTCTAACCCTTACTCACTCAAAAAAGAAATGATAATCTGACCATATTGATTTGGAGTAATTTATTTAGGGAGTTTGCCAATGCGCATTCAAAATAACAAGCATAACCATGCAGTAGCTGTAACAGTTCAAGAGAAAAATAAGAAAGTCTTAAAACTACTCATAAAGTAAAGGAAATCACAAGGCCCAGGGATTTTTAGAGACTGTCCTCCTCACACACCTGTAAAAACATAAACATGAAATAAAAAAAAGCAAATTCAAGCCACTTTATTTAAAAAGGACTGATTTAAAGTATTTCTTTCTTACCTGCACAGCGGCCATTCTGGACAGAAAAGCCTTTCCCACACTGAACAAGAGAAGAAAGACATTCATTGGTTTTCAAAAATATATGTTTATTCATTAATCTAGCAGACAAAGGGCGTACAATTATTTTAGAACGAACAAGGCTTTGTGTTGTCTGCTGTAGTTTGTGGTGAACATTTTTTTAAGCGCCTACCACAGAGTGCCTAGGACATTACCGGTGTTCCTCATAATTCATGCCGTGGGTCCGATCTGCGTACCTGCGTGTCATTGGCAAGCAGAGACGATTCCCCTTCTTTGGGAAAAGCTACTTCCACCACTGAGTTCATTTCTCCAGGCTGAAGGGTTCGAGAGATGGAGCTGCCGCCAGGCCAGGAGACTTCCAGTACTGTCACCTCATCAGTTCCTGGGATTCATGTGTCAAAAGTAAAACACTGAGCATCACTCAAGAGAAACATGTATGTCTGTGTGTAAGTACAACATGGGATTACATCTTGAAGGAATAGCTTATAAATATTTGCTGAGAGTTAGATGAAAAGATCGACCACTGAAGCTGGAGCCAGGAGGTCATTAGCTTAGCTTAGCATAAAGAGTTTAAGCAGAGCGAACAGCTGGCTGAATGAATCCATAGTTAACACAGACTCTTATCATCTTGAGGTTGTGAGGTAACAACAATATAAGTTATACGGCAATAAATAATGTGTTAATTTTGAAATTATTGTCTCTATAAAACCAAAAATGGTTGTTTCTTGCCAGATTTAACAAACAAAATACATGTACATTAATGGCTTGAGGGGTTCACATACAGTAGGTGCATTTTTAACCTTGGACATCGCCAGGCCAGGACTGCACTGGGCACAGAGTTACTAGCGAAAAAATTGTGTAACAGGTTGAAAAATATTTTGATATAAAACTCACAGGCACGGCTAAACATCTAAATCCGCAAATATTATCAAGTATTAACACCTGCCATGATGATTGTTTTATAATGAAACCTGAGAATGTGCTTGCTATCCTGGCATCAAGAGACTTTTTGTGAGTTAGATCACTGAATCAAGAATAGGAACTCAACTTAAACCAGGATTCAAATAAATAACTTGAAATTCATTAGCTGTGTAGTCTGGGGGTTTAAACACAGCTTGAGGCCAACTCGATTAGCAGGGGTCGGGTCTGGGTTTGACTTGGGGATAATTACAAGTCATAGCTCGGTACCAGTTCTGTGCAGGTGAGGGTTTGAAAAACTGAACCCATGCAGGATATATATATATATATATATATATATGTGTGTGTAATTGGTATACAATATATATTTGAGTGTCACGTTGTCTCCAGAGTCTGTGAGTTATAAAATGCTAAAGGAGGTTACCTAATCCAAAGTGTGCGACAGGCTCCATCTCACACAGGTACCCTGATCCTCCGTCAATGATGCGTGTGTGAGCTCCACTCTGACGGGTGAAGGCTGTCACCTTGGCTCCCCGCGCAAAAGAGCCAAACTGCGTGCGAGGGATGACTCGCAGCCAGTTGTTGGACGAGCCCTGATGAAGTGGGACAGTTCAGGTTGAGGATCATTCAGGCTCAGCAACTATTACCAAACACACACTCACACAGATACACACCTGCGTGACCTTGAAGACAGAGATTGGTTGCTGGACACTCTCTCCATGTGCCAGCAGCAGCTCCAGCTGTCCATCCCCATCCAAGTCTGTGACGGTGCCACCTGTCCAAAACAAACAGAGCCTTTACTGCGCTGACCTACATAACAACCTCACAGTGACGTTTAACCGACAGCTGTGTCTCTGTAAATCTCCTCCAAACAGAGAGGTAGCAGAGGTGTATTCACTTCAGGTTATGACATTCTGAGAATAAAACTAAATGAATATATGTTGTCCAATGCCCTCTGGTCTGAGGTGCAGCTGACCTGTTCCCCGGCCCTGTGGCTCTGCAGCATCTCCTGCATTAAGCTCCGAGATCAAAGGGTCTGCATCGGCTCTCCTTGACACCCTGCATAGAAACACAACATTTATTTAAGATTTTTAAATAGTGTATGCTTCTTTATTGGGCTTGGGGTTAATACTGAATAGTCACCTGAACAGCCTGTTAGGGGCGTTGCCTCTATAAGCGATATTGTTGAAAAACACCTCCAGCTCCTTGTCATTGTCAAAGTCAGCAGCGATGACTGTGCGAATAGGCGAGGGAGCTGCAAATCCTCCAGAGGCTATGTTCTGCACAAGCAAATACTTTAAAGTCTTGCTTTATCAATTTTATTTAAACTTTTCCTTTCTGCCCTTTCTCTCCTTCCTTACCCTGAATTTAGAGTCGCTGCCCTGCAGGTAAAGTCTGTGGGGGCCGTTCCAGTTGCCATACACGATGTCCGTCTTTCCATCTCCATTGAAGTCAGCAAGTGCTACTCCTCTGCCATGCTGGCTACGGTCCTCCACACCTTCAGAGGTTGACAAAAGGTTGAAAGCTTTATTGCTGGGAAACTTCTGCCCCAGGCCCAACTAACAGCCCCAACGTGGGGTTTGGAAATTGGCAACATTGGCGACTCCTAGTGTTAGTTTTAAAGAAGACACCCTTGGAAGACATTGCATTTTGGTACATTACGTGACATAACCACATTTAAGTATCAAATACCTGGATGGTCTCACAGTGTTTAAACAAGACATGTGTGTTGCTCTGTGTGGCTGTAGTAAGGTATAGCATTGCATTGGGCTAAACACTCACACGGTTCTATGTTTACCATGGTTACCGTCTTATTTAGTTAATCAAATATGCTAATTAAAAAAACAGCAAAAAAGCTGAGGCTGATGGTAAGCGCATCAGTTTTTCAAATATTGTGTAATATTTATATAATAATGAACAGATGCCCTTTGGATGGCAATCCAATAAAAAGTGTTATCAAGCCAAGAGAGACTTACACTTCAATACCTACAGAAACGCTATTTCTGACTATACCCCTTACTGTTTGATACTCACCAGCCTGTGTGGCCATATTCACAAAAGTCCCGTCTCCATTATTCTTAAACAGGAAGTTAGGTCCATTCTCGTTGTCACAGAACACATCCGACTTCGACTGGCTCAGGATTGGTCCGACCACCACACCACGGCCACCTGCGTAACGATCAAACAATTAATGTTCCAGCTGATTCAGGACACAAAACATCCCAGACTTCACCTCTCTAACCTGACTCCTGACCTGTGAGCTTGTTGACCCCGGCCTCTGCAGCCACATCAGACAGAGCGATGATGCCCTTGGAGACATCACTAGCAGCCTCGTCCATTTCTAAGAGAGAGTGGGGACCGACGCTGCCACTGGCGTAGTTGGCCACATAGATTGAGTAACGGCCGGTTCCCTGCAGAGAAAAGATATGAGGTATTACGGAAGAATTTGAGAATAATTGAGACAAAAGGTGGAATAAAAGAGATCAGATTGAGGGACTTGTTAATGCCATTTACTAACCTTTCTGTCTACACATGCAACCGAACGTCCTGCCATGTGATTAGCGACACCACGGAGCACATTGAGCTCGTCCCCAAGAAGGTCTTCAAAGCGACCATTCCGAAATTTGAACAGTTTATCTGAATAAGTTGCCCGTCCTGCATTATAAAAAAAGTCAGTTATCGCGGGGAGTCTTTCAGATACTGGTAATCACTTTCTGGATACATGATGAAGACATAACATAAGAATGTGCTATTCACCAGAGTAGGCATTGTTTGTGTTGAGGAAGTAGATCTCCTCACGCCCATCTCCATCCACATCACAGGCTGTAACTCCGATAGCATTTCCTGCTCGGTCCCTCAGGGCGTAGTATGGAGAGCTGCTGTCATCAATAGCAATGTTTACCAGCCTGTTTAGAGTGCGATCGTACTTCAGCACCAGGTTGGGCCCATCGTACCTGAGGGAAAACATCACACAAAATAGTTTTGTACATATAAGAATGTCTATGCCATTTGGAATCGGCCCTCCACAAATTCAAAGTATAATGGAATATGTCCCACAAATGAAACTTGTGCTCGTCTTATATTGTACTTCTTAAAAATATATGTAAACAAATATTGCACAGTAGTATTCATGTGTTAATAAGTCCACTTTTCAAATAAATTCAGTCAGTTAAAGTTGGGAACATTTTCTAACAAATCTAAGTTGATAAGAAAAAGCCCAATGACTTATTTGCATAACAAGCTTGAAATATACCTGTTTCCCCTTATTATAAGCAATCTGAGGCTTCTGTTTTAAGGGATGAGCTGAGCACTTTTTGTAACAAAATAAATGGGGAGCAGATCTCATAAGGCATTTTTAAGTATCGAGCATAATTTACCTACATTTGATTGATTTTGCTAACTTATAACTGAACTTATGAGGTAAGATACCTCTAGTGAGAGGCACTACCCTTCGTATATTTTTCTGTATGTGGCCCTCAGTGAAAAAAGTTTTAGACACCCCTGGTCTAAGCAGTGTAACGAACATAGGAAACAGCTAACCCTTTTCACACTCACCCTGCAACGACCACCTCCAGGTCGCCATCCCCATCCACGTCTGTAACAGCCATTCCATAGTTGAGTTGTGTGGGATTGTGCAGACTGTCAGGAGGAAGCATGGTCTGTGTTACAACCTGCAGCATGGGCTCAGAGCTCTGGGCGTGGCACTGATGCCAGACTCCAGCCAGGAGGAGCAACAAACCTGAAAGCCACATCACTGCAACGGGAACACAGAGTTATTGTACTTTTATATGTATGATGCATGCAGACGATGAACAAGTCTTATGTTTAAAGCAGGACAGCCTCAATGATGATGAGCTAATATCATATTTAGAAACACTGTGCATGAGTTAGGGCTAAACAATTTATAATTAATATCTAATTGCAAATATTTTGTCTGATATTCCAGTTTTATATATCAGTTTTAACTTGAAAGCCTTTATATAAGATGATTGTAGTATGAGATCCACCATACATTTAAACGTGAATCATCTCTACAGTATACACTTGCATGCTCTTCGTAAGATCAACATTTTTGTCACAGGGTTAGAGAATCTGCACACAGGTATATTAACCCTCTGTTCCTATGGACATGTTTGTGTTATTCATACTTGATTGTTGTTAAAAATGAAGCACAGTCCTGCAGGATGCTGAGCAGAGACTTTTGTCAACGCAAAGGCCGTCTTACCTGCACCTGGTGAAGAGAGGGAGATTATCAGACTCCGCAGCAGCGATGTGAGGGCACTGGGCCGTGATTGTTATATCATTTGTTATTAAATGTTCAATTCCCACCTTACACAACGTCTGCGTATAGCATGTACCAGCTTGTGTAACGCAAAGACGATTGGCCAATCAGCGAAGACTTGTGGGCCTTTTTAGAAAGTTGACCAATAGCTGATCTGGGTTTCTGTGAGCATGTATGTGGAAGGCGGAAGTCGTGTGTTTGCAGGCGCTGTTAAATCAAAACATTACTTTACGGTACTGAAATAATAATTTCAACCGACAGCACATTAACATTGTCTTTCTGTGGAGAAATCTTGATTATAAAAACAATGCATGTTGTGATTTAAAAAACAAATACGACAGTAAAAAGGCGTGCTCTTCTTTCAGAGTGTTTTAGCTGCAGAGGCAGAGAAATTACACTATATCCCAAAATCCTTTGCGCTGTCCTACGCTTGCGTCACCTGTGCGACGAAAATCTGAAGCTAAACAAACCAAACCCGGGTAAGACAAATGAGCAACCGTTATTTTAACAATTCTCCCTGGAATGTATTTATTAAAAATAAATGAACACAATCCTATTTGAATGTATGCTGATACTAACTGAATGATTGTGCCCTCAATGAACACATCTTTCTACCTCAGCGAGTGGAAGATTAGTTAGCTAAAGCGGTAAGCTAATAGCTAATAGCATTGTCATGGTTTATATGCGTTTAGCAAGATTTTACACTATTTTCCGGGGGGGAGTTAACTAGTTCACGTAGGTTGGTTAAAATAACATTCATATTGTTAATAAACTCATTCAAGACTAGTTTAGAAATGTTAACGGTTAAAGCAGACCCATTTTCACTGCATTGTCTCTTCCTCTGTTTCCTTTGATCATCCAGGTGTTTTTAACGTAATTCAATAATGGAGTTGGAACAAGCGAAAGAAGACTCTACTGCAGCCCAGCCAACACCCGCACCCCCCGCCCCGTCTAAGAAGACAGGACAAGCTCAGAACGTCCCCAAGCAACGACTCCCTGGAGCCAAAGATAAGGCACAGCCTCAGGGAGAAGTAAAACCAAGACCCAGGCCCCGCTACACAGACAAGGCAAGGAAAAACGCCAAGAATAAGAAAGACAAGGCTGGAGCAGATAAGGGAGCTGCTGCTGGGGGAGAAGGTGATGCCCAGAATGGAGATCCTGAGGTAAAGGCAGAGGAGGATACAGAGGTTAATGGGCAGCTTGACCCAACCAATGTGGAGGCCGAACTTACCTCACGGCTGGAAGCAGCTGCCATTGAAGAGGAAGAAGAAGAAGAAGAAGAAGAAGGGGAAGAGGAGAGTTGGGACACCTTGTTCAATGATGAAGGAGATTGCCTGGATCAGCATCTTTCAGAAGAGGTGAGAGCTTGGGCTTGGGCATTCAAATATGAAAAAGTAAAAATAACCAGAAGAACCTTCCCCACAATTCAGAAACACACATTTTTTACAATACACTTATCCCCTTGTTGTTTCCCTCTTCTCCCTCCTGTTCTCATCTCACTTTTCTCACTCCTCCAGCTGGCTGTGAAGCAAGGTAGAAAGAAGAAGTCCGTCCAGGGGGCCAGGTTTGATTACTACAACATGGACAAAGATGCCGAAGATGACATCGACCTCACTGACGACGAACTTGCTAACATTGTAGAGATCTACGAGTTCCCTGCTGAGTTTAGGACCGAGGACCTTCTCAAGTTATTTCAGGACTACTCGTATGTATAATTCTTATACCTATTACTGAGACAGTTGAGAGCCTACATGTTCCAGGATGCATTGCATTGAAGGTACTAATGCAGAGCCAAAACATATTGTAGCCAAGCAACACCTATTGTATGCAGGTAATAACAAAAATAGGTCATGAAAACATGGTAATCTGGTCCAGTGAGAACCCAAACTACAACAACTCTTTATTGAGAGGATGCGAAAGAAGGTCTCCAACCCACGTCCTTTTAAAATTCATGCATAGTAAAAAAACATGAGCCCGACTCGGTCTGCAACAGCATCCAAAAAAAAACAGCACACGGCAGCTTCTGTAGGGCGTGATCATTACTTTCCAGCTACAGAATCGGCCTCTCTGCAAATAGCCAATATTCCACCTTGCATCAAACTACGTCACTATCAAAGGACAATGCAGGAATAGGAATAACATCAGACAGAAAAACACACGAAAGAACATATTGCTACTTTCACCTTTTAAACACTAGTTAGACATCCACATAAAACGTGTCAATGTTCTATTTAAAGATTCACATTGGAAGCCTGACTAAACCACTCTCATTGAATGTGGCTTCCCTGGCATATTTGTTTAGAATCTTCCGGTGGTTTTTGTAACAGTCTATGTTGTCTGACCTTTTCTTACTATGTCTTTCAGACAAAGAGGTTTTGACATCCAGTGGATTGATGAATCAAGTGCTCTTGGCCTCTTCTCAAGCCCCATAGCAGGTAAGTGAAGCACGGCGTCACATGTAAGAGACATTTGGGAGGGGAGTACCTCAAATAAAAAATCCTCTGCAGTAAATATGATTGTTGTGAGGCTTTACCCAATAGGAGAAAATATGTTCAAGAGTATCAGTGGACCCTTATGGAACTCCTCAACATTATTTAAATTAATAATAAGTATGGGACAACTGCTGAGCGAATACATTGTATTGTGAGCTTAGGTTTCTGATAAATGTGCTTTTTAAAAATGGTGTTTTTAATTTTTTTCCCTCAATTTTCAGCTCGGGAAGCTTTAAGAACCAAACATCCACTGATGAAGCTGCGACCTCTCTCCAAATGCTCCCCCGCCACTAAAGCCAAAGCTCGTAGCTGCTCGGGTACAAAAAGCGTCTCCAGCTCAGCTCAGATCATCCTCTGTAGCTCACATATTTAGATACACGACCTCATTATTCTTTATTCTTCCCATCCTCAGACTACCTCCTGCCTGCTAAAGAGAGACCTCAGACAAGTGCCGTACTGGCGCGAAGGATGGTGATCGGTGCCCTCGGTGTGAAGAGCAACCTGACGGAGGAGAAGCGTGAGGCAGAGAAGAAGAAGCTCCAGGAGGCCAAAGGTGCAACATTTACCGCGATAGTTGAGATGTTATTAAAGGGAAGATGTACTGTGGTCAGCAGTGCTTTTAAAGGACTGTTCTCTATAGATGAGAGCAACCCATCCGGTATTTTCACTCTACGTCAGGGCCACGCCCCTTTTTGGGTGAAAACACTTGCTGTCATTTGACTGGCGGTAAATACAGATTCAGAAGTTTTCTCCAATCACATCAAACATTTGAGAAAACATTGCATATTTTCATCTACAAGGAGCCCGATTACAGGTCAGGTCAGGCAAACAATTACACCATTTCCTTGGAGATCGATGATCGATGTATGGTTTAATTGATGTGACGAGGGGATCGTTGTCCTGTCACTCTGCTGGTGGACGAACTTAATCTGATATCGGCTTGTCAGTGTTTTATATTTAAATGCTGCATCTACAGTCACTACTTTGCCTTTGAGCATTACAACCGTTTACTTTGATGCTAGATGTTAACCTCATTAGCATTATAATGTAGTTGTTCTGAAGTGTTTCACATACCGGTATTGACCAACTGGGTCCCATTGGTTACGATCTAGTCCTATCTGTGGAGGCCTGAAGACACAGATGTTTTCTTTTACCATATTTTTAACTAAGTAAAAGTAAAGAAAATGTTAACTTTGGATCTGTTTTGTTGTTTGACGTGCACTACATGACACGGCAGCTTTAAAGGTGACATGTCATGCTTTTCCGGTTATTACCCGTCCCCTTGTGTTATGAAGGTTTTTCTGCATGTAAACGGTGTGCAGAGTCAAAACCCTCAAAGTACACCCTGTAGCGAGTAAAACTCTAAAACAGAAAATACCTCCCCAAAACGCCTCGTTGGTGAAACGTCATCATCCATTTGATTCTTCCGGGTACGTGCTTACGAAGCACGTACCCGGAACTAAATGGGCCAATCCGTGGAGCCGTTATGTTACGTCCGCGGAGCGGTTACGTTAAGCCCCCGCTGATTGGTCCAAATTGACCAATCCACGGACTTCCTCACACACACACACTCAGTGCAGGCAGCTCTGCTGCTGCTCCCTGTGGCAGGCTGATAACAGACAGACTCTGACAGATTCTCTCTGCAGACCCATTCTCACAGCGTTTATCAACCTATAAAATAAGCGGCAACGAGCCGTTTAGTGGAGAAAGTGAATACTGCTGAATACACATACTTTACAGAGATGCTGTATGCGAAACCAATGTGAGTTTGGAACATTGCACAGTATTTTTCTATTTTAGTATACCTCAACAATGGAATTATGATCACTGCAAATGGCCATGACACCTCTCCTTTAAGGGATGATGAAACCTTGGTTACCAGTCACTCTATGAAGAGATATAAAGTCTTACCTAGCTGTCCTAGTCTTTGAATCACAAGCTTTCCACCACAAGTGGGAGCTATTTTCATACTTTACTTAAGAAGATGGAGATTGATGCCAAGAGAGGTTGCTCTCGGCCCACTGCTGTGCTCATCATAACAAGTCTATAATCAGAACAGCAGCCATTTCCCTTCTGAGATGGAACATAAGTATATAGGCCCAGAAACCACGAATGTCCACGGAAGAACCAGTCGGGAAGTATAGAAACCAAAAAAAGATGTCCTTTGTTCGTCCCATACTGTGCTCTTTATGTAAGATTACAACAGGCAGAATGTCAGACGTGCATCGTGTGCTGAACATTGTGTCCTGGGAAAGGATGCCACGTATGGTCTTATTCAGAGATTAATTCACAGCCGGCTCCTCGGCCTGCCTCAGCGCCTCACTGCCCTGCATGTGGTGAAGACATTGATACAAATATAGAGCAACAAATAAACAAAGTCTTGTTTAGGTAAGAGCTTCCGCTGATTGATGTGTTGAACTGTGTCTCTGTGATTTATCTTTTCAGAACAAAAGCGCATGGCTGCCAAGCAGAAGGAAGATGCCTGGGAGGGGAAGTGATTGGATGGAAAACTACCGTTTTATTTTTGTTTTGTTTTTGATTCCTTGATACAGCAGAGACTAAAGTCTTCTCTGTTTCTTCTCCTGCTCTGTTTTCGACAACTGGCCACTCCTTCCTACCGCCACACTTTCCAGAAATGGATTCCCCACCATGTTTTCCTTCTTTCTGGCTTTAGTCCTTTAAAAAACTGTTACCAAACATCTCTTCATCCTCAATCTGTTTGCCTGCAGTGTTACATCAGCCTTTATGTTCATGCTGGGACTGTTGCCTCAGTGCCATGGCTGGGGCTAACACAAATAACAATGTTTTTTAAAATCATATTTCTTGACATTGTATCCAAAGTCTGTAGTGCACCATCAAGTCTAATCCAATTTAATAATGTTTGTTTTAATATAGAATTATGTTAACGTTTTTTTTTTAAAGATGAACCAAGTAAATGAACTTGTAAATGTGAGGGAAACAAATGCAGTTTGAAGGTCCTGTATTAAAGTGACATTAGACAACATTATTGCTTCAACTCTTCTTTGTGACATATTTTTTGTTTAAAGCAAAATGTAATGGCCGAAGAATAACACCACAACAAAATAGCTCACAATATATTTTGCCAGTAAAACAATCAGAGTCCACATTCACGGTGGGAAGTCTACTTGACAAAAGAGCCTTGTAGACAGAGGAGGTACGAAGAAGGAGGGTGATTATAAAACATTATTTTTACTAAGCTAGATCGTTAAAAAAAAACTGCTAACTTCTTTATATTACTCTATGTTTTACTCTGCCTTAATCATTGCACTGAGATCAGGGTTTGTAGTTCTTAGGGGATTCTTCAAAAAAGCCAAGCTGCTAGTGATAGTCATGTTGATCGCAATCCATAAAACAAGGGTGGTCTTGTTCATATCAAAATCAATAGTATAGTCAAGTAGTATAGTATGGCCAATCATGAGGATACTGTACATCTATATTTGAAGATATTGTTGAGAATAGACGGTAAACACTTTTGTTGAAGACCTGTTAGCTTGTCTTATTCATTATTTTTTGAGAAGTGAAAACCCCCCAACAAAGCTGCTACTTTCTTCCAGTTTCATGGCTGTTCTGCTTCCTAAATCTATACGGCGTATATGTTTGTTTTAATACATTTTCAACAAGCAGAACTAATGATAGTGTCATTAAATTAAATTAGCGTGTCATTAAATCTGACGAACAAATTAAAAGATGATTCGTTGACAGACTGAAGTTAAAAATAAGAAGGGTTTTTTGGTTTATTTTTTGATGTGAAAGCTTTGAGTGTTCAGGCTTTCCAGGAGTCTCACCTCATCCATGTTTAATGTGTTTTCAAAGTGCATTTCATCATGGCAACATTCTTAATGCACAAACAATTCTTTTTTAACCTGTTTACGTTAAGTATTGGGTGTTACTATGTTAAAATATACTAACATTTTAGTTAAATGTGTTGAACAAGGTTAGTCGCATCCAGTTTTGTTCATGTTGTTGCTCCAGTTGTAGTATAAAATTATCATTTAGTTACTAAAATGTTGCAATATTACGGTTTATAACAACTCCTTCAAATTGCTTTAGATGAAAATGTGTTGCCAATCTAAACAATGCACATTACTCGTTGTTTCTGGAAAGCTGAGATATGGACTTTTTACTAGTGAGAGACTATGTTACCTAATTCAGAGTTGGCTTTCATAACTCAGCTTCCTGAAACACACACATCCATGCTCAGGAGACTTTTGCGACAGCGGCCTCCTCCGAGGCTTCACCCAGCCAACCACAGACCACGTGACCCAGTGCCTCTTTTACCTCAGCCAATAATTAACTCTCTCTTTTTTTTGGAGAACGGGCTGTACATTTGCCATTTGTTTTACTGCAAATTATTTCTACTTTATATCAACTTCAAAATGTAATCGGTTGACTTTAAGTGGATATGTTCACCTGGTAATTCAACACATTGCTAGGTATGTTAATAGGACCATTCATGTTGAAAATGAATCCGCCTGCACTCTTACATTGGTATATTTGTATACATCAATGCAGTTCATTGCAGTTTACTGCTGTAAAGAACCCTGTTTGTGTACTGGTGGAGATTGTAAACACGTGCCACGTGGCTCATACATGGCTAATTATAGTGGAGGAGTCACCGCTACAGGCTCAGATTTGTACATGACATATAAACATGAATGCAAGTTAAAGGAGGGGTAGGTAAGTTTGAGAAACCTGCTCGAGATACACTTTTTGTTATATTCCATGGAATGCTCTTAATATCCTGATAGCAATGCATATTCTAAGTGCTTTGAAAAAAATTCCATACAAAAATTCATCTGTGGAAGCAGTAATACTGTAAAAACTACGACCAATTATTTTAGCCGGGCCGGACCTGTCTGTCAGCCTTCAATCTCGTGCACACACACACACACTCGTGCAGTCATTGCGCGTGCCGTCATTGGGCGTGTTTCCCGTCTCCGGGCAGCTGTTGCTCAATCGCCAGCAGCAGCCGCTGCAGGACACTTTCACCATGGCAGAGTTTGCTTCAACATCGTCTACCGGTCGCAAAAGAAAAACTGTAATGGAGCAAATTATGAAGAAAAAGAAAGTGGAAACTAGGAGAAGTCAAACCAGAGTCAATATCGGAGTTGCTTTTCAACGATGGTTATGGAGCACACCGAGCTGATATGTAACGTTACCGCAGCCTGCTCTCGTCAGCTAGACGTAACCTTTGTAATACATTTTCACAAAACAAACATGCTAGCTTCAAAAATATAAGCACTGACAATAACTTTGTTATACATTTGTTTTACATTCATTATCATGATCTTGGGTGTTGTGTGTGCGCTCATGTGTGTTGGAGGAGGTGCTCTGTAGGAAGTCTGAAGGAAGGGGCGGATTCTTTTCGGTTGTGTACTTTGGAATTTTTGTGCACTCGAGCCGGTTTCTCAAACTTACCTACCCCTCCTTTAAATACAACTTTTGCAAATATTTATATATTATATTTCTTGTTTTTCTCCCTTGTTTCCAATGATGTAGTTGTGGAGCAAAAGCATTAGGAGTGATGGATGTATGTTGCACATATCACATAATCATGCATTGTTTGGTTTGATGACAATTACATTTAAAATATATTTTAAGTGTTCTCTCTAGTGTTGTGATATATTAAAAGCTGGTTCTGCTTTTTTTTAAGCGTTTAGGTCTCATCTGGTCGCAGTGCACACATAACTTCAAGTGTGGAATAAAACCAAGTGTGGACAAATGTTCATAGCGAGTTTGCCAGAACAGAAGTGGACCTCCCTGTGCTGTGTTGTTCTTGCATCTGAGCTACATATACAGATAGCTGCTCTTTACCATCATCGTGTGAGATCTGAGCCCTGCCTATAATCTCCTGCTTTACTGGCTTCACGAGGGGGTGATGTACCGCAGAGCAGCCTGCTGGGTGCCTTGCACACAATCATTAGATTAACTCCTCAAACACAAACCACAACTGAGCAAGTGCCAACACTGCCCTGGAACATGCTGCATGTCATGGATCAAATCAAATGTGAGTCATGGTCCAAATGAAGGAATAATCTGATGTCCAGCCACAATAGAACTACTAAACATATTTTAGATCACTAAGTCTTCTTAGAATTCAAAGCTTTCCTTCTAATGACACACACATTGATGACAACCTGAGTAATTGTAGTGATAGTATGATTGGCATAATTGCATTCACAACAACAACTCATACAAATAACAGAAGTACTTCTGTCAAGATAATAAATAGGCCTAGACATTTTTCCTCTTACATATGGAATCTCAGTTAAACATAGGCTACTGTAGAAAAAGTCTTAAAAGGCTATACTTGGTTTGGTCGGACCAAGCCTTCAGGAAGAACGGCATGTCTTTGAAGCCAGTTTTCAGCAACACCGAGGAAATATGACTTCCTGGTCGGTCAAGGGATGCCATCGGGCCCAAAAAGCCTTATACATAAATTTAGATTAAAGAGATGTCTTAAGATCAGCAGGTATTTTATTTAGGTGAGTCTACTCACCCTTTCACAATCTTGAATTGCACACATTTAAATAATTATATTTTTAAGGTTTTTGAACTTACTCATAACCAAATTCAGTAAAGACTTTGTTGTGCTGTATGTGCCCGTGTTTGAGGTGCTGGTAAGTGAGGTTAAAGTAAATGCTAGAGCGTGGAAGACTCGGGTATTTTTAACACTTGGCTTCATGCGCCACTGAGCAACTTTTATAGGAATGAACAGGGTTTTGCCTATGACACTGCATCCAGTTCTCTTTATGTATTTGAATATAACCAGCAGCTTATGATAGCTTATGATAGCTAATGTTAGCTAATATTAGCTAAATTTGGGTATGTTTTCCGTATAAAGACCGTTGATACGGTTTGCTTACTTTGTGAGTGTTCTCCATTTGTGCTTCTGTTTAAAAAGCAAAGCATGTTAGCTAAATGCAAAAGTATAGCATGTTAGCTAAATGTAAAAGTATAGCATGTGAGACAGTAATTTAGTATTTAGCATTATCCACTGCCACTGAGTGATAGCTATAGTCATCACCTTAAAGAAAACACAAGAGCAGCCAGCTCTTCATGTTACTAAAAATAAAAAAATGTAAAACGTTCTTTATGTACTTTGTATAACTTATTTGATTCTATGTCCTTTTACTGATATAAAGTTAAAGTTACATCCTACTTCCCATAAAAAGGGAAAAATAGGACCAAAGTGAGTAACATATAAAGTATAGCCTATGTAATGGTACAATGGGCAGCTGGGAGAGTTTCCACAGTGTTTGTATGTGTTCATCAGTGGGAATGAGGTTGGAAACAGTCATAAAATACGGGTTAGCACAGGCTTCCTGGGAAAAGATGTGAAACACACTCATTGTTGAAGGTACAAACGTTTTACTGTAGATGTTTTTTAAACATTTTTATGAAAGAAGCAAAACAAATCTATGTTCTGTTGGGATCTTTAAACTAGCATAAGGCTCTGAAGCCTGCTGAACTGCTGTTAGGGACAACGTACTAGATAATTCTTTACCATTGAGTCAGTAGAATAAGGGAATCTATTTAGCTAATTTCTAAAATGTTCTGCAGAAAACGTAACATTAACTAGTATCTTTGTTCTGCCTTCGTAAACTCTGTAGTCAAATAATCATGCCTCGAATAACCAGTTTGTCAATTTGACGTTTATTCTTTCATTACCATTATCAAGTACTGTATGGTTAAAGGCGCAATACTGTGGAACATCCCATCTGATGTTACCGATGTTAAACAGGTAAAAAACAAACAATTGAACATACTTGTCCTGGTAAAATGACATTTACAAAACACAGCCACACAGGGACAAGTTTCAGCTCAAGTACATTACAATTCTACATAAATTAGAGACCTAAAGAACAATATTCCAAAGAAGTAATATAAAACTGTACATGACAATACATTTGCAATACATTACAATATTTATTCAAATAAGGCGAAATAGCACCATGAAACAAAAAAAATGATTAAAAAAACAAAAACCACACAGTTGTGACAGTAAATACTGCATTAGTAATGTGAACAGTGAAAGCACAGGAAGCATGTACAGAGTTTTGTCGTTACCTGGTTTGATATTATATAAAGGACAGCCTGGCGGTTTACTGTAAAAGTTAAGGACGTGTTGTTCTCATATGGCTTGATGGCCTACCTTTCTAAACTGTGGTTATGTTTTGATCAAGGTAATTAAACTTGTTACAAAATTCAAACAAAGTCAAATACAATTGTAAACTAGTCTATGTTTGTCATGGTGAGATGGTTCTTGTGCCTTCTTTGGTCTTTATCTACTTTTTTCTTTTCCTCTTTCTATATGTCTCCTTTAATTTCATTGACCTTCAAACAGGAACAGATGACAATCAGTAACAGGATCCTTATTGGTCATTTTGTCATGTAGTCTCTCCCATAATGTCCCAGTTTCCCACCATCCACTCTCACCTTATCTTTCTATTAACTGGCATGTCATTGTCATTTCACCTACTTCCACTGACATGTTGAAGTGTGGTGAGCACTGTTATTATGTACTTAAATATGCTTGTTCCTTATTCACAGGAAGTTGTTGGAGATCTGACGTTGATGGTCAAACAAGTCCTCCGCCTCGGGGCTGTAAGCATCGCCTGATGAAAACACACAGAGGAGAGAAGTTGAGTACAAAGCAACAAATATGGAAAGTATTGATGTGTTGACATGGACTGCATCTATGTCTTCTTCACACCGTACCTGCGTGGCATCCAAACATGTAAACTCGAGCTCCATCGTACTTGCACCGACAGCGCATCACGTTGTTCTGGAAATCAGACTCAGCCATGTCTAAGGAAGGGTTAACCTCCACCTGTGAAAGAAAATATAGTAGAGATAAACTCCTGCATGACTCAAGTCTGTCATCCTACTCACAATACTGTACCTGTACCAAACTATGTTTTTTCATCACAAGATAGCTTTCAACTGACAACATGCAAATGAACCACATGCAGAGGAAGTAAAGGCATCACAGAAGTGTTGCATTTCCCTCTACGCTGAGGATACCTTGTTATATACAGTAAGTCTCTTCAAAGCATATACAATACTAGATTTTAAAGGCATCTCTATATACTATTAATTGGTCAGAATCCAAACAAATGCCCCTCAATACTGCAAACAGAAGCATAAACCTTCCATCTCAATTGACCGACAATGATTCCTTCACCCATCAGGGGAAAACAATTAGATAGACCATTAACATTTTTGAGAATTTTTACAATAACGTTTCTAGTATCAACATGTATCTCTGCAGAGTTGAACAATTAAAGTCAAATATTTTACCATGCATTCATTTCCTATCAATGTACTTTTGATATCTATGTTGTAATCCACACCTGGCTATATGTCTCCTAAAATAACAGTTTAGGATTTTTTTTTAAATGTGCTTATTTGCTCTTTTAAGAAGATTATTAAGAAATATTAAGAGATTGCTAACTTAGTGTTACATGAAGACTGGTTGTCTAACCTTCTATCTAACTCTCAACACTGTAAGGGTGGTGTGATGGCCTATTTATGAAGTAAAGGAACAAAGATACACTTTATTTCAGAGTTTGTTTTCACGTGGCCAACTGCAAAGCCACAGGATTATTGTTCTCTCCTTTTCTATATGGCTCATGATGTATAAATTAGGGGTTCAAGTGATACATGACATCACTTTCCACTGTTATCTCCCTGCAGAGATGCACATGACAGTTTTGGGTTTGGATGTAAGAAGCAGCCTATCATTAGGCTGTAGCCATGGTTGGTTGCTATGGTTTGTTGTTTTCCACCCTGTCTGCCTGCCTGCCATATATAAGAAAAGCACCCAAATGAACTTTCCTGATGCACACATCAAACAGATAACATGACCACAGTTAAAATGTTGTGGCTCCAATTATATATTCACAGACAAAGATTTAAGATGTATAGATATTCATGATAATTATTCTTTTTAATTACATTTTAAGCCTTATTCGCCACCAAGGAGTGCATCTATTTATTAATATTGCATGTAGAGAGCAGCTAATAATTTCAGCATATATTTTGTAGTCCTGATGTAAAATGTACTGGGTGGCAGTTAATGCCATTTTAAAAGCTCTTGTAATAATGTAAAACAAAGGGCCCGCGGCCTGTTTTACAGAACAATGAAAGTCAATGTCATGAAAAACACTGTGAGGTTGTGCAGCTGATTTTTAAATGAAGTAGCAATCAGGAGCAATCTTTCTGAGGTGGACGTGACTCATTGTTTTAAATGTATGGTCCTATAAATGGCAATTCTTGGTAAAGACTCAAAGAAACACCCAGCTGCATCTCACTTCTTACACAAATGTATGAGAAACTCAACTACTGTTGAACCGCGATCCCAACCACAAAGTGCTGCTGGGCCACGTCGTCGTGACAACAGTGGATCTCTGCTTTATGACATGTGTGCGGTTTGATCTTTCAAGACGGGCTCGTCACATGTGTAGAGAGTAGAGACAGACCCGTCCTGTATGTAATTTACACACACGCACATGTTAGTCACACGTAAACATCTTGATTGTATGCAAACACATAATAAGAAACTGTAAACATCACTTTGCTGCAACCAAGCTGCTGTGAAAAAATAGAACAAATGACAGAGAAACGGGACAGATGAGTAGGTCACCGCAGCAGATTGGATGTCTCTTAAAAACAGACGAGAGATGTAACAAACTCCGTTTCAAACAGAAAACTCACTCTGTACAAATGTAAAGTGCTGACAGAGCAGTCCCACTGGGAATAGGTCTAATGGCAGGTCTACTTTCTATATAAATCCAGACTAAATTCCCTTTCCTTAAATACGCACACACCCTTAAAACTACATACATACTGTACACCTGAATGGTACAGCAGCCAAGAGCCATTGATCCCAAATTATAGTCTTTCATCAGAGCTTTTATCTCATGTGCGCCTTCAGATGTTGAAACACCAACTCGGCTTTTTTTCTGTCTTACTCTGCAATTGTATCGGTTAACTATTACCCAACAGAATAAGGTGAATCTTGTGTTTTGAAGATGTTCCTTTATTTGTTAAAAACCAAGCGTTCTTACCTGGAAGATGTATTCACCAGGTCGTATGTCTGTGACGTCGATCCACTGGCAGTCGATATCGTGGCGGTATGTGTCCCAGCAGCCAACTGAGATACCCTGCTGTCCCATGTTATAGCAGGAGTACCGCTTGTGTACTCCTTGTAGAGAGAAAAAAGTTAGAAACACATTAGGCGAGTAAAAAAGAGAAGACTAAGTGGTGTAAATCTCCTTTGCTGCCAGTGGCTGTGGATTTTAATTTCTA
Source organism: Gobionotothen gibberifrons (assembly GCA_943591055.1). Classification (NCBI taxonomy): domain Eukaryota; kingdom Metazoa; phylum Chordata; class Actinopteri; order Perciformes; family Nototheniidae; genus Gobionotothen; species Gobionotothen gibberifrons. Next base: position 823,921 of record CALSBZ010004422.1, read on the forward strand.
CCACGAGCCTGAAATTAAAACAAAATTATTACAAAGCCAGATCTTTTTTGGGCACAATGGATAGAAAGGCTCTTAACTGCATAAAGCTGTCTGGGCTTTGTGAAGCCAAGATGATTTTGGGCTTGGCCTCTGATCCTACAGCTTGTCGCTTACTTTGAATGCTTATTATAGGATTTCAGCGTTTCACTTTTATGTATTCTTGATTCTCTTGTTTGTCATGATTCTGATTTCTTTTGTTTCCAGCTTTTCCCTTGGGAAGCAGATTTACAGTAAGTTACAATAACCTGTAATTATGTCTCACCTTCAGGGCAGTATGTGTCCTCCAGACAGAAGCTGGCCTTGTGACCTTCGGCGACCTTGGTCCCGTTGAGCGTCAGCAGGTCATAGTGGGTGAACACCTCAATGCTGTGGTAATGCCTAAGGAATTGGATCAGGGTGAAATGATTACAAAGAAATGTGTTAATGTGTTGCTGTTTTGGTTTACACCTATGAGAACAAACCTGTGAGAACAAACCCTGAGTTTCATCTAAAAATAGAGCAACCATAAATCCTTTCACGTTGTTGTGAAGGCGTCAAACAGACACGAGCAACAATTGTAAACACACAAGTGGGCTTAGGGATATCGGTTTGGTGTTGCTCTCATTACAAAACCATTCCCAGAACAGACGATACCAAAAGTCAAACCATGTGTCTGCTGGTGGTTGAGGTTGTGATTGGGCTGCGGCGGGGACAGACACAGAGCTGTGCCTCTCATCTTTGAGACAGAACCACAACCGCTGAGATAAGAAGCCAGGCACCTCTGAGCGTAGGAGCTGACCGGGTGAGGAGGATGCTTATTGTAAACATCATTTAAGGGGATGAAAGATTGTCTTTTGCAGTGTTTAATAGCATACTTTTACATATGTCTGGTCATATATAGTACAAAATGTCACTGCGCTTGCTGCTGAATCTTACATTTCCATTCATGCAGTCATTACATGTTTTTACATCTGGTAGCTTCTTTTTTCTTGTGCCACCTTATACTAGTGTTCAGTCCTGTGCCATGGTCTCAGTCTCTTATGTTGCCTTTGATGTCCAACCAAACCCTGCAGCAGCTAAAATCACAACATAGTCACATCTGTAAAATGAACGGCTCTTGGTTTAAATGAAAGCCTTAAGAGCTCCTCTAAATAACACAGCGGCTTGGAACAGAATCTGTAAATGTCAGCTTCACTCTTTACCTGTGACACTGGTGCCATGTCCAGCTCTCTCTGGTGGCCTTGGGCCTGAAGTCGGCGAGGCCCATGTTCATGATGCGGGAGGAGAAGCGCAACAGGCGGCGATGTCCGTAGGGCCAGGTCATTCGGGCGGCAGAGGACGACAGGCAGTTCTCCTCATTGGCGCAGGTCAGCAGGTGGAGGGGGCGGTCCTCCAGGTAGGCCGTCTCCTGGACCAGCTGAGCATCCAGGACCAGGTCGGGAGCAGCTGCAGGGCGAGGGTCACAGTTAAAAGAAAATGTATATATATTTTTGTCTTTTACTCCATTCTTCTTTGTCAAAAACTGACATCTGCTCTACCCACAATGCGACTCAACGGCTGACTGTCAAAGATACAGCCTTTAAGGAATACTTTCCCCCCAAAATGACCATTTATGTATCAGTAACACAAACATTATTACCTTTTATTTCTTGAATTAACTTGAATCAAACACAAGTTAAAAAACAGATAAAGGCCTTGATGAATTTAATAAACTTTTGACTCATTCTGAAAAGCAGACTCACTTTCTACACATGTGACTCCTGCGGCCCTGCCGTCTCCTCCTCTGGGACAGTAGACATTTGTGTTCCTGCGACAATGCTGGATGGACATCTCATTGCCGATGCAGTGACTTCCACTCAGAATCACCTCGCCGGCATCTGCAGAGCCAGGCCAGTACCCGGTCTCCTGCACACACACATAGAAGAGATTCACACATACAATCATGAGATCTTTGCTGGAATAACAACAGGAAGAAAATTGTCAAAGCTGGAAGAAAATAGCAGCCTCTGCTATAAACAAAGAAACCCCATAAGAACTATCAGTGCATATTATCACATTTTACACTCTTTTGCACAATTTTACGACTGCCTGTTAAATGTTCCCGGCAGCCCCCCTCAAAACACACTCATGCTGCCCTTTCCATTCAGTTCTATTTTCAGTCTGTTTGCTCTGTGAATTTCTCCCGGATTTCTCTTGGCCTCACTTTCCCTCTTTTATTTTCAGAGCGTTGGAAGTGGACGTTTGTGAAGCCTGTAATTACCTCAGGCCTCCGTAATAACACAGCACAGCGCAGAGAGAGGAAGAGAGAGGGAGGGAGAATGGAATATAGGAGCACAGAGAACAAACGTTCGAAAGAGGATGAAAAAAAAAACATCAACATGTTTATTTCTGTTGTTTACCTGAAGAGCAGCGGAAGCGAAGCCCAGGCCGAGCTGTCGACAGACCATCATGGCCTCGTTGATGCCCCAGTTCTCACTGCAGACGGAGCCCCAGCGCTTCACCCCTCCGACCTCCATCAGCACCTCCACACGGCCCTCAGATGGCTCTCTGCCTCCTGCCAGACGCACCTGAAGGTAATGAGTAGAACACGTGTTCTTTTCAGACTGTAAACACTGCTAACACTGTGGTAAGCAAAGTACTCAAAAGCAGTATTACCACACTGTAGAAATACACTGTTACAAGTACAAGTCTGCATTTCATATTTTACTTAAGTATGATATAAAAATATTAGAATAGAAATGTACTTAAAGTACTAAAAGTACTAATTCTGAGTGATGGCCATTTCAGAATAATATAAAATATATTCTTGAATTATAGTTTTAATCGGAAAGAACGTAAACCATACATATTGCTGGGTAGCTTCTGAATTTTAAAAAGGGATCAATACAAATTATAATAATACACGATACATTATTTGTTGATTGTATTTTGGTATAAAGTGGGGGGAAATGGTAATACTCAGGCTGTTTTTGTGTGTTTCTTACCGAGGCTTGCATGCCAGTGTTAGGCACGTTGCAGCGCACCGCTACATCCTGAGTGTGTTTGCAGGTGTAGAGAGGCACCTCTCTGTAGGTACACTCAGTAATGGACTTCTCCCGGCCTGTACACTGCACACTGTTCATGTGGATGGGTCCGGTACCTACAGGAGAAAGGGCGTGGAATTCATTAATTCACATGTGTCTCACCAACCATCGGCCACATGCAAGAAGACAGGCTACACACACACACACACACACACACACACACACACACACACACACACA